>VXBL01003597.1:416596-451415 GCA_013400195.1 Aramus guarauna
TGTTGGAGCAAGTCCAGAGGAGGCCACAAAGATGATCAGAGGGCTGGAGCACCTCTCCTCTGAGGACAGGCTGACAGAGTTGGGGTTGTTCAGCCTGGAGAAGAGAAGGCTCCCAGGAGACCTTAAAGCAGCCTTCCAGTACCTGAAGGGGCCTGGCAAGAAAGCTGGAGAGGGACTGTTTACAAGGGCGTGGAGTGACAGGACAAGGGGTAATGGCTTTAAACTAAAAGAAGGTAGATTTAGATTAGATATTTGGAAGAAATTCTTCACTATGAGGGTGGTGAGGCACTGGAACAGGTTTCCCAGAGAAGTTGTGGATGGCCCCTCCCTGGAAGTGCTGAAGGCCAGGTGGGATGGGGCTTTGGGCAACCTGGTCTAGTGGAGGGTGTCCCTGCCCATGGCAGGGGGGTTGGAACTAGATGATCTTTCAGATCACTTCCCACCCAAACCATTCTATGACTCTATGATTAAAAAAACGTGGCCAAAGTGTCTTTCATGTTACCTGTGCTGTGATGTGAAGCAGCAGGGAAATGCAGCTTGGCAAGCCAGCCTTTGATTCTCTGTGAATGGGTTATCTGGGCTGCAGGTGATCCAGCTTGCGTTTGTTACACTGATAATCAGAGATGGCTGCTGTGCATCACGCTTCTTAGCTGAAGTCAGTTGCTGTGTGACTGCGGTTATGCATATTCCCAGACCAGCTCAGCTTTGGAGGTAACGTGGCAATGCGTGACCAAGCCAACTCGGTGTCTCTGTCTGGAGGTGTCCGGGTTTCACCGTGGCGGGCCAGAGCGGTGCTGCAGCACTCAGCACCTCTGCAGGGAGTGTTTGGCTTTGGATGGAGCAAATCTAGATATTTTCATTCCAGAATGTGCTGAAGTCTTCCATGATATGTAAGAACTGCTTGTCATTTTGGAGAAAGCCGAAGCAGGGGACTTAGCACCAGGTCTCTGGCTTTTATATTCCTCGTAAAAGGCTTGAAGTGCTCAAGTAGCCCAGTACTCAGCTGGGGGTGCTTCCTCCTGCGCTGTAATAAACCGGGCATAACAACTGATTTCTCTTCCAGGTGTTATATGAAATTCTGTCCACCCTGAAATCAGAGGTTTATGTTTGATTTCAGTGGAGCCAAGCTTTCATTTTTATTTCATAGGGAGTCTGCTCTGATTTATATGATTAAGAGTTTTATAAAACTTACTATTCTTGTAAGGATACATTTTTTCCCCCCTTTAGAGGCTTCCTAAGCATGGAGGGACAGGCATACCCATAGATTATGTCTCTGAGATGAGGGTGTTTTTGTGACTGTAAGCAGTAATATCGATAAGTAGGGAGAAAACCATGACAGCCTTATGCTGCCTTGCACCCCACCAGGAAGAGCCTAGAGTTTAAATGCGTGAATAAAGACGTGGTCAGAAAAATATTAACACCTCAAATTTAGCAGCCGAATGCAACTTCCATGTGGGGATGGAGGCGTGTGAAGCAGGTAACTTCCATGGGGGGATGGAGGCGTGTGAAGCAGGTAATGCTACTCTGAATTTTCTTCTCTGTCTTGAATTTGCCCTTATTTCTTTCATCTCCCATATTTTCGCACTGAAGGCTTATAAACTCTGCTTGTTTACATTTTCAGATCTTTGGTATACAGGTAGTTCTTAAAAAAATTGGATGCATACAAGTCTGTTCTGTGTTCATGTTAAAGAGGAGCACAGAACGAACGACGCTGGACCTTTGCCTCAGCTTCCGCAAGGAGCTGCTGCAGGACGGCGGCATTAGGATGCTGGTGCTGCAGCTGCCCTCAGGTTCCTCAGCAGGACAGAAACCTCATGTTTATCATCAGTTCCATAAGGTTTGTGCCTCGTCTTTGCATTACACCGTATGTGCTTGTGTTGCAGGATGCAGATCTCTGAACTCTGGTGGTGTCAACCGTTCTCCTCCCTGGGGAACGGCATTAGAGAAGAGCCCTGCTGGGACACAGGCTGCCCCACCGCATCCCACACAGCTGGGATCATGAACATCGATCTTGTGACTCACCCCAAAGTCTCTTCCTTCCCTTCCTATCTCCTTGGTTCCCACCTGCACCACCCATGCTAGGTTTTACAAGATATACAATATCTTTTGTTAAATATTGAAACCTTTTCCAGCACTTTGTTAGGTTTTACAGGTTCCTGAGAGACTGAATTTCCAAAGCATTTTTTTCTTGAACAGCCCAAACTTTAAGTCCCAGCTGTCTCCCCAACTTACAGTCTCACTCCACCAGCAGTTACAGCCTTTGATCGTCAAAATTTCTATTATGCTACTTGATTAAAGATATTCAGAACTCAAGGTGAGAGCAGACAGAGATTTACATTTGAAGTGATTTATTAACCTGCCATAATTTAAGGTCATGCTAGTTTCAGAATATTGTTAGTCCTTAATTTATCTGTCTCTTTGTGCTATCCAGTAATAGACAACTAACGTTACTTTAATTCAAAGGGTTTTTGCTTCCTTGGAGGAAATATTAGAAGCAAATAAAAATTCTGTAGTTGGTAAAAGGTATTAAGAAAAAAAGCCCTTTTCAGTTCCCAGTCTCAAAATCCCTAGGCTACAAACACAACTGATGAAGATATCACCTAGGTAAGAAATAAAAAATTACCTCTGGTGTGTCCCAACTCATGCAGTACCCTTTATGTCACCTACTCAGAGTAGGAGTAGGAGCAACGGAGCGTCAAACTGAACTGCGAATGCTGAAAATATACTGTAATTACGGGCTTTGCTTGGTAGTGCTACAATCTCCTTTTATGATATGAAAAATCATGGATGGGTTGGTTCTAGAATAGACAAACACAACTTAGTTAAGATGCTCAGCATATCATGACTGTAATATCCTACTTTTCTACCAATGCCACTCCATGGCATGGGGGGATAGTAGTTTTATATCACTTTGTCTGTTAACCATCCCTTAACTGTCCTTCAGAAAACTGAGGAAGTTAAAGAGTATCTTGGGATTCAGGCATGGTACAGACTGTGTTTGCTAAGCACTCTCACTTCATTGTCTTCATATGGGACACCTTTTATTTCCCTGAAAACAGAATAATAATTTGATATACATAAATACAAGTACATGGTTTATCTAAGAAAAATAATGTCAAATGCAAAATTCAGGTTTCATGATAGAAAGCCCAAATGATCCCAGTATGGAAGAGTTTCAGGCCCGAACATCCCTACACAGACTTTACTGGCAAAACTCTGACTGAGCCGGGCTGCTTGTGCGACTGTTGGGACGTGTTTTTGTGAGTGTGAGTGTGAGTGTGCACGCATGTATAGATCCTCCTTGCCATGTCCTCTTTGGGTGTTAAAGTTCTGCTTCATTTTCCATTCCTCACCAATCATAGCACATGTGCAATGAGGTAGAAAAAAATTCTGCTTCTGTGTCCCCAGAGGAAGAAGGGAGTACCCAGGTATTGATTTCCTCTGTATTCTGCAAGGACCTGCTCCTATTTCTTTGAGAAACCTGGGCTTAGGTTTTTAAAATATCTCATATTCTTTTAAAACAGAAAAAAAATCATAAGGATAATTTATGGGGGGAAAAAACAGACCAAACAAATAAAATCATTCAGGAGGAAAGGTTAACAAGTCTGAGGTAGTTAGAGTTGGGATGATGGACTGTGTGTCAGGGACAGACACATTGATGGGGTCTAGGCAAAAGCACCTGAAAGGATGGACCCGTGGTGACCCATGCAGGAATTGTACTCTGAGGGAAACCATGTGCACGGTCTGTTAGAAACACATATTTTTCTCTAACAGCCGTACACCAAACCCTGAACTGCTGTCTCTAGACACTTGAATGCACATCATGGTGAAAAGTAACGTCATCTCGTTGGGAAGAGGACATAGGTTCTGCAATGCAAATTTGAACTTCAGAGAGACACTTCAAGTTATGAACATGACACCTTTGCAAACACATTAGTAATTACCTGCTAGTTAGATGCACTGAAAAATATTCATTCTTATAAACCTGTGACATCCACAGTTACTCACTTTTGTGCTACTTTCTGAGCATTGCACGTGTGTTCTGCTTCAAAGGATTCAGGGGCAGGGGCAGGCAGTGGCTGTGCAGGCAGTGCAGGGGGCAATAACAGACACTGGGACTTTTGGATCCCTGGGTAGGAAGGGGTGGATGCTCAGAAGAGCCTGGCCACCTTCCGGCCTTGTCAGTGCCAGTGGCAATCCTCTTGGTTGCCCCAGATCATCAGAACAGGAGCTCAGTGTATTGGGTTTGTGTGGCAAGGTTTTGGTAGTGTGGGGGCTACAGGGGCAGCTTCTGCAAGAAGCTGCTAGAAGCTTCCCCCATGTCCAACAGAGCCAATGCCAGCTGGCTCCAACATGGACCCGCCGCTGGCCAAGGCCAAGACAATCAATGATGGTGGTAGTGCCTCTGGGGTAACAGATTTAAGAAGGGAAAAAGACACAAAGAACAATTGTAGCCAGAGAGAGGAGTGAGAACACATGAGAGGAACAGCTTTGCAGACACCAAGGTCAGTGAAGAAGCAGGAGGAGGAGGTGTTCTAGGTGCCGGAGCAGAGATTCCCCTGCAGCCCCTGGAGAAGACCGTGGTGAGGCAGGCTGTCCCCCTGCAGCCCATGGAGGATGATGGTGGAGCAGATATCTACCTGCAGCCCATGGAGGACCCCACACCAGAGCAGGTGGATGCCTGAAGGAGGCTGTGACCCTGTGGGAAGCCCACGCTGGAGCAGGCTCAAAGCAGGACCTGTGACCCCGTGGAGAGAGAAGCCTGTGCTGGAGCAGGTTTGCTGGCAGNTCCTATCTGGACCCAGGAGCCTTTCGTTATATTTTCTCTCCCCTGCCCAGCTGAGGAGGGCACTGATGGAGCAGCTTTGGTGGGCACCTGGCCTCCAGACAGGGTCAACCCACCACACTGAGCTACCTCCTAACCGCTTGTGGGGCTGAGTCCTTGCATCATCAACTGTGGATGCCTGAGTGGAGATGTTGCACACAGATAATATAACTAATAGCTCCGGCTGAACCCTCAGGGTTTCCCTGCTTATCTCCTTCATGCAGCCCGATCCTATAGATGTGCTCAGGACATGTCTGAAATTGAAGGCATCTGGGAACATTTTAGTAGGGATTTATCTATCCTGACTTCAGAAATTGAGACGTCAGACATGACTTGGAGCTGGTAACCCTGTATGCTCTTTCCAGTCAATGGAAAGATTTAGATGCTTCTACAGGACAATTAGTTTACTCCTAAAGGTGTTGGACAAATCTCTTTCTAAAGGTGCGTATTGGTCTCCTTTGTGAAAAGCCTAGAATGAGTAACAGTAATGTTGCTATCTGAATCTGCATGAGATGAATGCTGCTCTGCATTTGTATGCCATTAGTCTCTGGAGCAGGGACCGATCTTGGGACACTAACATGCATCTTCCTAACCATTGGGCTACTGAGAGTTCTCAGTCTCACTTGGTTTATATTGTGTAAATGTTTACAGGGAGTGAGGACTTGCCTTGGATCCATAATGACTACTTGTGCTTCTAAGCATTGCAGCATCAGTGCGTCAGGGAGGAAAGGTGGAGCAGAAAGCACGTGCACACACATGCATTGCTCTTAAAATCCTGATTTCCTTTACCCGGTGATATAGTAAAAGACAACCTTATAGAGAAGACTTCTGAGATGAAGTGGCAGAATGTGACAAATAGGAAATCCAAAGGCAGATTTTTCTGCTGGAGGTGTGGAGGAAACACTGCAGTTACGCAGCAATGTTGATTGTGTGTACAGTCCTTAACCAAGGGAGACAGTGCTGGAGCAATTCCTTTCTCTCGTCTTTCTTTGATCCTGTTCTAGGTTCCATAACTGCCTTTTGTACCCTCTTGCTTGTTTGTGCTGTCACCCTATGCAGGATAGTTCATGCTACATTTTTTGCTGTGCCCTAAACCCAAGTTCCTCCCAGCTTTTGAGTTTGCATTTCTTTTGGGCCCACTAATTACCACTGGTAATTTGTGGTTTGTGTTTGTGACCTTGGGACCTCCGGTGTCATTCTGTTCCTGTAATGCATCCTTTGGGGAGTTCCTCTGCTGCCATCCTACATCTGTGCTTTCAGAGCTCCTTGTTATACCGTACAGACTTAGCCATTGATTACCAATTACCAATATTGATTAAGGCTATGTGTCCTTTGAGTTCTTGGCTGTGATCCACTACAAAATAGTTAACTGTCATGCTGGAAGAAATAGAAAAACTAAAAAAAGTCTGTATCAAACTGGAAAACTAATTAAAAAGTCATTGCATAATGAACACATAGAAAAGAAATTACAGAACTTGGCTGAGAAGTCTTATTCTTGTGAAGCTGTCCCCAGTTGGTGTTAGGTTGACCAGATACTAGAAAGATACCAGCCTGGGGGAGGATATTTCTTCTCTGCCAAAGACTCAAAGTTTAAGTGTTTTAAAACTTGATTTTCTAATCCTATTTTTATAGATTTATGTAGTTGTAGTTTTCTTTACTGTTTATGGATTATATCCGTTGGGTTTCCTAGGCTGTAGGTCAGTCTATGTAACTGTGTTGCTGTTATTTGAGTTCTTATGACTTGGTAGTTTCTTCTGTGTCAGTTTTTTTCTGCATTTTCATGCCTTGGTTCCATTAGATACCATAAAATATTTGGTAGTTCATTCCCTAAGGTTACATACTTACAGGGTAATTTACAATAATTTCATAAAATGGTGCAATATTAGCTAATTATAAGAATTCTATGACTATGTATATTATGTATGACTTAAAAGACAAAATTGTTTCCTCTTAAGGTATGTTTTATATTATGCTGGTGAATCGCTTTTCTACTGAAAGACTTTAGTAGAAAATAATGATGTTTGCATTTTCTACTAATGCTTACTGCTAAAGCTCAGAAGATCAACACTGGGTTATAGAGTCTATTTTCTCTTGCCTATAAATACTTCAGAATACAGAGCAGAAGAGATTTAGCAGGGTCGTGCCAGCATGGCTGGCATACTCTGAGTGCCAGTGGCATGGTCACAAGCAGCCTGCCGTGGGCTGGAGTGATCATGAGAATCACACGTCCGAGTTGTCCTTTCCCGGCGGTGAGGCTGTGAGGAAGAGTCGGCAGCAGCACCAGAGCTGCCTGCTTCCTTCTGTGCCGGGTGTGTATGGGTGCCTGTGCTCTGTTCAAGGCAAACAAAGCAACAGCAGCAGCAGCCCACTTCATCTAAGTTTTCCCCTTTTCCTCACAGAGCAGCTCCCACCATTCCTGTATCCCACAGAAGCTGGCCATAGACAGCTTTTGGACATGTAAAGGCTGTCTCTAACTGCAAGAAAAAAGGAGTAAGAGTTGCCATTAAAATGAGCGGGTCAATTCATACTTCATATTTCACATGCTACAACTGCCTGTTTGCTTTTTTATCTATTACTTCAATACAATATTTTATTAAAAAAAAAAAGGGATAGTTCCTTACTGTCCCTCAGGCTATGCTGGCTGAGATTCCTGTGCTTGGTAGTTTGATGTGAGAGTAATCGCTTCTGTTGTACAGCAACAACCCATACCACCCCACTTTGACATGTGGGGCCCATTTATTGCATCTGGGCCTGCAATGTTTACATGACCAGTCCTGGATCAGAGGTCCCCAACCATGTTTCTATGTTGGCCAGGTCACCAGGACGCAATCCAGACCTGGATGGTGAAAATCAGCATCTGATTTTCCAGGGTAGTTTGCCCCAGGCAAGCCTGCTCTGGAGCTGATGGTGGCAGAGCTGTACGCTGCTGTGCACGTTGTTCACTGGGTCCTCTTGGTGTGAGAAAAATGAATGGGGAAATCAGGGGGGATTTGTCACTAGGCTGGTCCATCACTTCCTCCCTTTGGACTTCAGCAGCTGCATGAGCAATAGGGATTGCAGAGCAGAGCATGGACACCTAAGTGGGAAGGTCTGACTAAGGGTGGAGAGCTCTGATGGCATCCCGGCCCAATGCACTTGGCACCTTGTCACCTCCAGCCCCACTGCTGAGGTGCTTGCTGGCATTTTTCTGTAGCTAATGAAGCTCAGAGATGCTAGTGCTTGTTAAGTGGGGCTGAAATACGAATAATTTCTATGTAATTTGCAAAACACTTTAACGATCAGTCTTAAAAACACTAGCTATCAAACCTTCTGAATTTATTTCAAAGCCATTTAGTCTGGGAAGGAGCTTCTAATCAAAGAACATAGAGGACCTATAAAACTGTGAAGTAGAGACCTACTTGTTAACCTCAGGGGACCAAAGTTATGGAGGGGGTCAATTCAGGCTGCCTTTGCATTTGTATGCCAGCATGAAAAATATTCAATATAAAGAGAACAGGACGAGGGACAAGAGAGGGAAATCGGGCAGAGGCTGCTCGAGGAGTCTGCCCACAGGGAGTGAGGCTGCTGATCCCCCAGAGATGCTCTATGAGCAGAGCCTGGGGCTGGGCTCTTTCAGTTCTGTTAAATGTGAAGCCTACCTTGAAGTCTGGGCAGAAGCTCTGCTGAAGCTGCCCCCTCTCAGGAAGAATGCCTTGCTACAGATCAATATGGCAAGTGAATCGGCAGCCAGGGTTGAGGGGCCGTTGAGAGGCCCCAAAACAGGACCATAGGATAAGCTGTTGTGGTTGGGGAAGAAGCTTTTGCTCCTTGTTTGGGGGCTTGCGCTGCCAGGTGCTAGTTGTTGGGAGGTGTCACAATGTAGGACTCAGTGCAGCGAGCCCAGGGACACGGGGCTTTTTTGTGCAGCCCCACAGCCCAGGCTTGTGATCCCCTCTCAGCTGGATGCCATGCAGGATGGCTCTCCATGCTCCTGGGTGTAGGGGGGGAATGCTGCGGTGCTGGTGTGCAAGTTGGATGGGAAGGTGCCTCCAAAAACCCTTGACCTGCCTCAGCCACCATGGCATGGTGGCACTTGGGGCATGTCTCTACCAGCAACCACCCCAAAAAGCTGTGCAGTACCAGGGATACAGGAGACAGGAGTCATTCAGGAGGAGGCACATGCTCCCATTCGTCTTTCCTGGGGTGATATAAAAGAGTAATCAATTGCTATTGTTCAAGATGTTGGAGGGTTGAGAGGTACTCTGAAATATTCTGTACTAAGACATTATAGTGCTCTTTATTGCCTGCTGGGCTTATTTTTTAAAAATTCGTGGAGTGAGTGAAGTGCTAATTGGAATAGGTGTTTCGTACATAGTGAGCTTTGTGGACTATGCAGGAAAAGGTCTGATTTTCTTCCCGAATTAAATAGGTACCTAAATGTAGCTCTTTGTACCTGCTTGTTTAGAGACAGGGTGAACAATTTCCTGGTTTATGAACTGCAATTCTTTAAATGCTTTAGTTAAAGCTCTTGGCATAGGTTTTAATCACTTTGGTAAAGTACAAACACCAACATTCATTAATTTCATACATATGTATGAATAGAAACTTCAGAGCCACGGGCAGCCCTGCTGCCTGGAGATGGCAGGGGAGGGTGTTTTGGCCTGGTTTGGTTGCCTGCTGTTTTTCACTACTTTTGAGCAAAGGGTAATCCAGACTCTTATTTTTTTTAGAGTGTTAGAGAAGCAGTGTAAAAATTCAGGTGGCTTCAGTGATAGCAATGGCCCCAATTTACTGGGAGGGATAGAAGGACCCCAGTGCCCCGGCCTCACGCCTGCTGGGTCTCCTGATGTAGCTCTGGCTCTGCAGTTGCTCAGATCCTTTCTTCCAACTTGCACCAGGGCTCTCACCATAGATCTGGATTTGGCTTTCATGTTTTAGTTACTCCTCCCGCTGCTTCCACATCTACAGCATCTTTGGGTGGGCAGCAAGGCTGTCCCTCGGTGGTACGGAGGGCACAGAGGTGAAGAGAAGCATCACAGGGGTTGGATTCTTGACCTTCCTACATTGCAGGGGAGTCATTGCTGCTGCCGGGCTGTCACGGCAGTGCCGGCACGCTGCTGAGGCTGCTCAACGCGGCTGCGACCTCTGGAGAAGCTGAGGGATTAGCCTGTGTGGAAGAGCCCACCAGCACCCTGGAGCTGCCCAGCGTGCTCTCCTCTCCTCTCCGCAGCACCACCCCTCTCCTCGTGTTTAACCATGATTTTTACTTAAAGGAATTATTTTTTTTTTTCAGAAGTGTAATCACTGAATATCCCTTTTTGCAGCCCCCCAAAGTTGCAGTGCTTTGTTGCAGCATTTGTCATATGTTTCATAGGTCATCTTTTTTCACGTTTAAGCTTGAAGAAGTTGAACGTAGAACAAGTCAGCAAGCGGCCACATCACAGAAAGCCTTGCCACTCCTTCTCTTTCTCACCACTCTCTTTCTTGCTTATTTTGTCAGCTTAAATATCTCCTACCTTTAAAACACTTACAGCAGTTCATTTGTGGAAGAACAATAGCTTTCGGTATCAGTCTGCATCCTTACGTCTGGTTTTGGTTGGGTTTTTTTGGTTTTTTTCTTTCCCCCCTGTGAGGGATGGCCACCCATCTCAGACACAGAGTGGGAGTGGAAGGTAGTGCTCCAGGCCTCTGTGTGGGTATTTGTGCACGGGTGTTCCCCCAGCTGTTTAAAAGAGATATATTTGTACAAAAGATGCAAAACTCTCCTTATCGATTAATTGAACTGGCAGAGTGACTTACTGCCATACAGGCACTAAAGGCAGGGAAGGACAGAACATCGGTTTTAGATTGGCTATAATTCAGAGATATTGCTTGTGTTACTGTGTCTTGATGATATATTTAAAAAAAAAAATTGCTCTAAATTTAGGTACCAGCTATGGAGATAAATGTGTGGTCATGTCATTGCCGTTAGAAATACCAAGAAAAATATTCGGGGACCGGGAAGACTGGACTGTGCATGCCTGCGCTGGCTGCGGGAGGGTGATGGTGATGGGGAGCCTATGGTACTCATCTGGGCAGCGGGAAGAGGCTGTCACTCCAAGGGAGAGGCCAGCCCCGGGTGCTGAGCAGGGGACCTGCGGGTTGGCCAGTGAAGGACTTGGGGCATAGGTGATGTTTGAGTCCTGGCCCCTCCTGGAGCACAGATGTTTCTGTCCAGATGGTGCCCTGGATTTTCCTTTGGGAGTAATGGTTAATTAAAAAGGCTCACTGTTTCAATGACGGCTGGGAAGGTAAAGGTGGTGGTTGGCTCTGACGTGATAGATGGAGAAACAGCCTTGGGAGTCCTTGAGTCTAACAGACATGGGGGTGGGAGCCCTGCGTGACACAGCTGCGGAAATTTTCTCCAAGTCCTCTATTAGTCATGAGAGTAGGCAGACTGCCTTGCCTGTGTGGCCTTTTTAGCAACAATTATGGAAAATATCCTAGGCGTCAAGGGGACTAAAGAGGGAAAGGACTCTTTTGGAGACTTACAGAAGTGAACTGTGAAGTAAATCCCTAATGAGATCAGTCATCCCTGGGCAAGTCCAAAGCCTTCTCTAACTTTGAGCTCCATAGCGGTGTACCAAGAAACTTTTCCCCTTCGCACGAAAGCTTCCCTCCAAGCAAGGAGAAATGTGGCGAGCAACATCCTCATTAGCTGAGGTGTGCTCTGCTACTTACGCCTCTGCAGTTCTGGCCCCGTGTTTCTGCTGCAGCAGTGGGGTACAAAAAGAGTGTAGTGGCTAAGACAGAAATGAGCCTGCAGCTTTGCCTGTCCTTGCCTTTGTAAAATGAATTTGGAGACTTCCAGTAGAGATCATAGCACATTGCAGCCACAAAACCTGGCCTGAATGCTTGGATCATTATCAGTACAGACATTTAACTATAATAGCATTGAAGAAGAAACATTATTTATACTTGAAAAGGGAATTACTGGCTACATGTAGAGTTCGCATGTCTAATCAGTAACCACCGCTGGTTTCTCCAGACCAAGGCAGATGATTTGGGTTGAGCTTCAGTACAAGGTGTTGTATATATCTATATATTTACATGACACCCAGGAGTATGTTAATGACTTGGCCAGTGTCAGTCACTGGTCATGACACCTCTCAGCAGAGGTGTCTAATGTGGAGCTGCTGAGAGGTTGAGGTAAGGTAGAGGTTGAGAGTGGGAAATGATGTCAGCTGGAGAGAGAGCCAGAAGGAAAGAGGAAAAAAGAGGAAGACAAAGTTCTGAGGGATAGAGGGGGAAAATGGAGAATGGAAAAATCCATCCACTGAAAGTCAGCAGGACTTATCTCAGAGTTGGGATTAAGAACAAAAGCAGTGGGGAGCTGTGAAACAAGAGGACAGATTCAGGATAGATATGGTGATGCTGAGGGCACCTGGGATGTAGAGGAGGTTAAACATGAGATGTTCTTATTCAGCAAAGATGGCCCAAATCAGGATGAAGCTCATCTTTGACGGAGATGAGAAATTCTTGGCAATGGTGGTTGTCTGCACATTCAGATGGGAGACGAAAGATATCAGGCAAGAAATCGTGCCATGCTTGAACTTCTTCATCAATTCCTAGCAGACAGCTATCCACAGTGGTGCTAAATTGTTGACGGTCTTATCACCGAAGCCATGGAGTAGGCAGATATCTGGGCTACAAACGTCCCTCCTGTTTAGGGGAGGGTAGTGCAGTGAAACCAGTGCAGCCTCTGCTCTGTGGTACCTGAATGAAAAGTGCTGTCAGTCCAGCAGCTTTCTGGGAGAAAAGAAGGCATCTTTGGCAAGACCTTGTGCGAGTTGTTACATTTTCTGGCTTTTTTATTAAATTTGTTCGAAGATCTACTCTTCCAGGCCCTGAAGTTTGTGTGAACTTCCTAAAGCTACTGAGCAGAGAAATACCTGGAGAGACAGTGAACCCCAGAGCCAACATTTGCCACCGATTAAGGAAAGGACTGCACCAACATCTTCCTGTGAGGTTTTACCAAAACTCCTCCCCAAATGTGCATTGCTGATCACATGCAGGCAAGCTCACTTAAACCCATGCACTGGAGTTTGGAGCAGAGAATCTGCGTCAAAATAAACATCCAATTTCCTGTGTCGTTGCATAGGTGTGAAGAAATAGATAAAAAGGGGTTATAAGAATGGCAATGCAAATGCTGTACTAGTATGTTTAAAAGAGAAAGGACATGTTATTAACAGAAAAAGCTAGACTGGGCAGAATAATGCACCAGTGAGGCCACATGGCTTCAGCACGCCTCCCCGTGATACCTCTGGGTCTGAATCAGGCCCATACTCAGATTTATGACCGTGAAAAAGGTGGCTATTTAAAGAGCAGTAACTATTTTTGGAGTACTAAAGATCCTTCAAACTTGTTATGTGTTTATTGTAATGAAAAATGATGTTATTAGTTCAGCTGGTTGAAATGTTTTACGCGGAACATTAATCTTCTGAAAAATGAGGCTCTTGCAGAAACTGACTCAGGGTGTATGATGGCAAATTATTATTTTTAAAGAAAATTTTATATTAAGGAAAGAGGAAATATTTATTTTAAAAAATGTCACATTTGTGTGAAAAATATTAGTAGTTTTCCAGCCAGCAAATCTTACGGTGCCTACAGTCTGTAAACTGGTGATTCATTTTGCTTAATTGAAGGTAAGGAGTGTTTTTCTGTTCTCTTCAAGGAGGGATGCATTAGGCCCCAGATGAGGCTGTCTGGTTATCGTTATTTTTACACCCTTATGATGCTTTTCTGAGTCCTTATTTCTGTAAAGTAACCTGGAAATCAAATGATGCCCTGTTAACTCCGCTTGTAAGCGAACCTTCCTAGGGCTAGTTGGAGCATCCAGATTCCTTTGGTATCTATGGCGCACGCCCAGAAGTTGTCTCTCAGTGCTGGGGCCCTGGGCACCCCGCTCCTGGGTCTCCTGGGACTGGGAGGAGAATAAGAGTTCAGGGTTCTCCCCCAAGAGAGAGATTTCTCTGCATCTGTGTAGCCTCGTACACCTCAACTTGCCCATACGGAATTTATTTGGTCACCTACGTGTATGTTGGTAAATTGTACGCCTCTTTGGAGCGAGTAGTCAAAGGGGAGCGTTTCCTTTTTTACAATGCAGCAGTTAAATAATTCTACTCATAGGCATGTAAATGATTGTTTCTCAGGGTAACACTGAAGCCTGTTGCTCGACATTAACACAGACTATGTACAACTGAAAAAAAAAAAAAAAAAAGATTTTTGAATATATATTTTATTTGACAGTGGTTTAGAATATCATACAGTAAACAAGATTTCTGTAAAAGTTAATTTATCCATAGTGGTGCGTTTCATAAAAATAGTTGCTCACTTACAGCCTTTCTGTGACTATTAATACATGGAATTATATTTATAGAGATAGAGCTGTACAGGGTAAATTCACAGCTAACACTACACAGAAATATTATTTGGAATGGGGTTTAGATGATGTGCTGTCTTCACAGGTTATCGATTACAGCCGCATAAAGCAATTACTGCACAAGGAGTAGCTGTGAACTGTGCAAATTAGAGTTTATGCAAGCATAATCTCAACTGTTTTTCAGATTTCATTGTTTGCTTTATTTATACATAAAAATAAGATACTGGGACGTGCATCTACACTACAGAAGCATTGTCCAAAATCAGATTCAATAAATTAATGGCAAATTATATTGGTTTCTAGTTCAGGGGATAAAGATTTTTTTTTTTTTCCATTAAATAAGAGTTTTATAAACAGCTACATGGACTTGTGCTTTTTTAGAAATTATAAATGGATTTTTCTTTCAAAAAAAATTGTTTGAAAGCTGCAAAATCCTTGACTTGAGGCTTTTCAAATAATTGGACAGGAAGAAACATGCCTATAAATTTCTCAGTCCAGTGCAATGTTTGAGACATACAGTAATGTGCTAATTTCTTGGAACAAAGCCAATCTCAATCTAATTTTTCAGCAGAGCATGTGAGGAACTAACATTGCTAGAGAACAGTAATTTTTAAATACGAATTTTTGACAGTACTTAGCTTTATGATTTTTTTTTATTATTTATTTACCAATGTATTATTGCCCAGGATTTTGTTTTAATTTTGACAGACAAATAAGCATATGCACACTTACACAGACACATACGCGTCTTTTTGAAACAAGATAATGACTGATTGACTGAACTCGGAGTTATTTCCTGTGAAGGCAGACTGGAATGTTTACCTGGCACTTAAGGCTTGAAATTCAAAACAGACAAGCAAGAAAGATAAAACAAAAAAGACCAAAACCAAAACAAAAAAACAAAACAAAACAAAACAAACAAAAAAAACCAAAAAAATGGAGGTAGGGAAGAAATGATAAAGTGGAAACCATTTTAAACATGGAAATATATTGAATTTACTGAATGAGGACACCGACAACTGCATTTCAGAAACCAGTCTAATTATTGTTAACGTGTGCCTGAAAGGCACCTGCTCTGCCAAACTGAGGGGATGAAAGGTGCGAGTGTCCTGACCGAATGTAGATGGGTGTGAAACATAGCACTGTTGACAAGTGAAGCTCTCGTTTTCTGCGGGAGGGAAAGGCCTTTCCTTAAGGAAACTGCAGCTTTTTCTCTGTAGCACTCTTCCTCTCATTGCAAGGGCCTTGCAGACGTCTGGGTTTTGAGCCTGACCAATTGGTTTGTGTGCTACCTCGCAGGATTTGGGGAACCTGTAGTAAATCGCTTTTGAGAATAATTTGCAAATACAACTCCACCCTAACTCCTTTCCAATGTACAGAAACATGGTTTGTTCACAAAAATGGCAGTAGAAATGGTATCACAGAAACTAATCCACCGGATTCCCCACTCCTCCCGTAGCGCCCAGTGAACTATGCTACAGGGCATCACGTGGGCTATCCCACAGCGTTAACAGTGGAGATGTGTCATGGGTGTACAGTTCCAAACGATGCTTCAAAGAAACCCTTTAACCCCTGTCTAGATATGTCGAGAACAATTTATTTACAACATTTTAGCTCCATGAAAAGATCCTCTCTCGGTTTCAGCTTGCTCCGTGCAGTTTTATTTAAGGCGATGTTCCAGTTTGTGATTGCTCTAACTTGTTCCAGTTTCTTGATATAAAGTTTGAATGAAATCCAAGTCCTTCATGCAGTGGGAAAAAAATGCTAAAGCTACACTGCACTATCCTTCTCTGATGTACTGTCCTTCATATTGTTTTGGTTTCTTCCATAGCTGCCAAAGTCCCTAAAATGGAACTGGGACTTTAGGGTCGATTTTAAATCTCCATGTTGACTATATGCTTTTGAAGTTATTAGATACTGTGCACTTTGTCATGGAATTACACACGTTTTCATTCCTCAATGCTTTGTGTATGTGTGTGATAGTTAAAATAAATTAAAACAAACCAAGGTGAGACAAAAACTAAGAAGAATGTTCTGCGTCAGTTTGAGACAGTTAGAGGGCAACAGTCCCTTGCTTATCTGCTCATGGCAGAAGTACCAGACTTCAGAACGCTAGGTAGCTTATCTGAGCCAGGGATTTTCCACGGCCCTGGGGAGACTGTTGCCTTTCGAACTGTGGTGTTGGTGCTGCGAGTGCTAATGGAGTGGAGATGTCCCTTCCTGGGGAACTCGCTGGGTTTCCCGTCAGGGTCTCTCTGGCTGTGGTCCACATCGCTTCCAGGCGAGCTGCAGCGGTTGCTACTGTACGTTTTGGTAGCACCTGTATCAAGCTTGACATGGTCGGATGCTGCAGCTGACTTCTTCTCACTGGTATTTGTGGATTTGTGATCTTCTTTTTTGCTAAGAGATCCTCCTCTCTTGCTTTCCGGCTTCCTCAGCCTCCCAAACTGTTCATCACTGGTTCCAGCACACACGTGCTCTCTTGTGCCAGCCTCGATCATAACGCTGTGTCCCACCACTTTGCCTTCTGAGGTGGGCCTGCCACCATCAGTGGTCTTATTTTTGCCTTCTGAATATCCTTTCCAAGAAGCCTCTTCATGCTTTGACCTGTCTACCTTTTTAGGACTTGCTGACCTTTCTCTTTGTTCTCCTAACCTTTTCTTTTTGTGACCGTTCACCGAAAGCTCCTTTGGTTTCCTTACATCGTGTTCCCTCTTGATATCCCATGTTGCCTCTGGGCTTATCTGGTGAGAAGGGTCAGAGGGTGGGGCTATGTGTGATGAAGATAATGGTGAGATTATGTCATCGAGGGAAAGAGCTACTTCCGGCAGACCTGGGGAGGTGGCAGAGGGAGCACTCCAGGAGTTTGGTTCGTCTGTTGTAACAACAAAGAGAAGGGAGTTAAGAGCATATTCAGCAGCACAGGGCGTGTATTGCATAGGCATATACGTATTCTGAGCAAGGTCAACGCCCAAACCACACACCAGACTTAAAATCCTCTCTCTTAGGAATACAAGACTTAAACTCCTCTGTCTCATACGAGGCAAAACTCCCAGGGTAGGCAATGGGGAGGAAAACAAAAATAACCTCCCTCCCCCCCCAAAAAAAAAAGTCCAGGAGAAGCAAGAACCACAGGGCTGGTAACTGCAAATGCTGAAAACCTCAGTCTTTTTTTCATACAGATTCTGCTTTCCTCTGCCTACATTAAATTATTCTTAAAATAATAAAGGCACGTGTTCATGAAATCAAATTGCCTCTTTTGTAGCCGTATAATGGATTTCTTAGCTGGGCAATATCAGTGCTGTCTCTGAAGACAAACGAGAAGGACTTTCTGCCATCTATTAAACATGTCCCTACAAGCATATAATAATTGACAAGAATTTGTAGCTCAGATAAGGTCATAATTTAATTCTGTCTCATATTTTTTCTAAACAGATATAATATTGCAGTGTTTATGGCCCCACAATTCTTAGAGGGTACTTACAAAGCTGCGCCTTTATATCACAGCATCAGCCGCTGTGTGTCTTGGCTGTGCATTTTGAATTTCTCCTGGTTACTTAGTCTCAACACAATATGGTTGGATTGTGCAGATCCCGATTAATTTAGCTAAATAGACATTTCCTTTGCTGAATCATGATGATTTTCCTAATCCATTGGTACAAACCAGAATACTCTGAGATGCCTTTCTCTTGCATACACGATCCTCATTTCTTTTGATTAATGTTCCGGCAGACAACGAACCCATCATGACTAATGACAGCACGACTCCTATTCTTACCCGTCTACATGGAGGTTAGAGAAATCACTGAACTTGGCTAATGTCATTCCCTATTTAGCACCATTGCCTGGCTCTGAATGGTATGAGCAATAATCTGTCAGAGATGAAGGACTATCTCAGGGATCCATGGAAACGAGGTGGAACTCATGGCAAGAGCTGCGTATTTCACGGGGAGGGGGGAGAAAATGTAACCTTCTAGCTGAAAAACAAGCGTGGAGTTCTGTGGGTCAGGACTAGCACCTCTCAGTGACATCAACTGTCCTTTAGAAGGTACATTTCTTGTTCTCAGTGCTATGGCTGCCTTCAAATTATCACGAAGATGCACATCATCTTGAAAAATAGAATGGGTTTTACTGCCCAGCCTGGGATCTGCAGCTTGCTTGACTGAGACGGCACTTTTAAGTTAATAGCTTGATTGAGTGATAGCTGTCTTGCAGATAAAAATAGGAGAGACAATAGTGAGGTGGGTGACGTAAAGGGAGGAAGCAGCGCGGTTAGCTGAGGAGCTATTTATTTTCCCAGATGGTGTTTGTCATATGCTTTTGCATAATGAGCATATGTGTGGAGAGGATTAGCATTTGAGAAGGCAGAAAGTACAAGTTCTGTGTAAGACAAATAAACTTTGAGCTGGGAATCTAAATGGGCTGAGGGTCTCAACTGAATGTTTTTAAAAAAACCCCACACTTTCTTACCCTCCAGTTAAGGCTGAGTAATGTACCATCTGCTCCCTGCTTGGCACTTGAGCAAAAAAAAAAAAAAAAAAGGCAGGCTCATGCCCATAGAGTGATCAGCTCTTAGGAGCTTGCCTACAAAAAGCATCTGCTTCGATGGGATGCTGCTTTTCTTCAGCGTCGCCCCGCCAGTGCAGGACGGCAGGCTGTGCCTGACGGGGGAGGCGCAGACCCCACCCCGGCTCTTTTTAGATCTGAAATCCAAGGGATCCCATTTTGGTTAACACTTGAATCAGGGACCATGCATGGGGTCCAAGTCACCTTGCCTCGTTCTCTAAAATGATGCCTGGACTCCTCTGAGCAGCATGAAGCTGCCTGTGTGCACCAACAAAGTACCTGAGCAATAAACAAGCCACCTCGGGCCTTAGAAAATCAAGTTTGTGCTTTTTATGGCATTGTCACACCTCCGCAGGGTAGAGGTGGTGCCAGGCGTTGGCCTGACCAACGTATGAACTACAGTCTCCTTTTCCAGATGTCCACGAGATGATGCTTTTCACTGAGTGTCAGTGAAGAGCAGTGGGCCATTACCAGATCTCGTGCAAGGCTCTGAGAGCATCTGAAGTTACAGAAATAGCTTGTTACTTTGGGAAGTATCAGCTGCACACCAGTAAAAACATCAGATGGCCTGGAGCAGCAAGATGCTTTCAGGTAGCAAGGTTACCTCTGAACAAAATGCGCGACTCTGCTCAAATCAGCTGTTTCTCATCCAGGAGGACAAGCCACGTGGCCACCATTGAAAACCAGAGTGGCAAACACCTCTCACAGCTCCTCTGAGGCACGAAGGACAATATTGTACCAGTTATTTGTGACCCACTCAGACAAGGAGACCTGGGGGTGAGTGGCCTGCTGTTTTATTCCCTGACTGTCCCCCTAGACAATTATCTTTTTTTTTTCTATTTTCTTTTTTGGAGGGGAGGGAAAAAACACCAAATATGGCAGTGAGAAATTGTAGTGGGTTATAACCTACTTCAGCAAAAGTGAATTAACATATTTATTACATATAATCATAGAATTATAGAATGGTTTGGATTGGGAGGGACCTCAAAGATCATCTAGTTCCAACCCCCCTGCCATGGGCAGGGACACCCTCCACTAGACCAGGTTGCCCAAAGCCCCATCCAACCTGGCCTTCAACACTTCCATGGAGGGGGCATCCACAGCTTCTCTGGGCAACCTGTTCCAGTGCCTCACCACCCTCATGGGGAAGAATTTCTTCCTAACATCTAATCTAAATCTACCCTCCTTCATTTTAAACCCATTACCCCTTGTCCTGTCACTACTTGCCCCATAAACCATCCTTCCCCAAAATAATATAATGATTTATAATAATATATAAATATAGATATCTATGAGCTAGACCATGCAATATTATAGGCATTACTGGATTTCTTCCTCTCCCCCAGAAAACCCTTAGAAAAATAAAACTTGACCAACTAAGCAAGAAGACTGACTCATAGCCACAACTTCAAGGGAAGTTTGGCTGTGGGCGAATCCCAGATGGGCCACTGGCTGCAGCTTGTTTAAAATACTGTGCCTTCTTGCTGGGGAGGCACCTGTACAGGCTGTATTTCCAGTGGCTGGGGGAAAAAAGCTGCCATGAACTAAAACTACCAGTCACATTGCGTGGCAATATAGTACTTGCAAGTAGGAACTTGGCAAAATGACTTTCCGTAAGGTTTAAGTACCATCAATCTGAGACAGCCAAAACCCAAACTAACCTGTTTTTTTCTTTCAAATGAAATGAAATTATGTAGAAAGTCATCCCTGGCCTTGGTAGACATTAATGTCAGCAAGTCATTGTTGCAATATGTCACTGGCTAGCGAGGAGAATACTGATGTGAAGGTATTGTAACTGACTTTCCTCTAATGTTTGAACATTATGGGAAAATATCAAAATTACTAGGGTAGAGCAAAGTGCAGTAATGTAAGTAATTTGTTGCTCAAAAGAAAAACCTTTTAAAGAGCTGTGTTCAAGCCATAAGGGTTCATTTGGACTTGTCCAACCAGCACTAAAACGATTGCTTTTCCATAACAAGTATAAACAGGAGAAAAAATGTAAAGTTTTATTCCGTAGAGCATCTAAACTAATGATGTTTCTTTATGCTTATTCTGAGGTTATAGCTGCGTTTGGAGAGACTTATTAATATTTCTGAATAAATATTTTTTTCTGCAATTTTTAAGCTTTATATAAAACTTGTGTGTTAAGTGTGAACATAACCTACTTTTACTGTCTGCTGTTCCAAAGTATCTCAAAACATTTTGCAAACATATTAAACCTGAGACAGAGCAACGATTTTACTTTTTTCTCCCTTCACCTCTGGGAGCAACTGAAGACAGTATTTGCTTAATAGAGCATGAACTACTAATCCCCAACCAACTTACAAGCAGCAGTGAAGGATATCACATTCAGTTGCAACTACAGGAGAGATTTAGGGATGATGTAGTTTTTGACTCTGTCACTATGGATATCATCCTTACTGGGCAGGACTTGTTTTTCAAAGGTATACGTTTTACTGAAGGCTAATAGATGCCTTTCTCCCTTCTTTGAAGGGGAAAAAATCTCCCTTGACCTACTAATTTAGACAAGATAAATGAGCTGGGAGCAGCACTATAATCTGTCAGTGTGATGGCATTTGATTTGGTATAATTTAGTAGGTGTTTTCTGGGTGGCTTTTAGTTTCCACAAGCTACTGGTATGCAGGTTGGCGGCACTTCTCCATGGGATGTGTAAGAATGACTCACCTACGACCTGTTTCGCATAAGTCCCAGGCAAGGAGTAAATTGCTAACTGAGTAAGAGACACCACAGACACAAGATCTTGAGTGTGTAGGAGGACAAGTAGAAGATGAACATAGCCGTTTTGGAGGAAGAGTGACAAGGGGAAAACATCAGGAGCAGATTTTTTGTTTGAAGTAGAACTGCCACATACATGACTTGTTTGCTTTGCTGCATTGGCTTACACACATTTGATGGAGTGGAAATGAAAGTACCACTCTCATGTATCTACCTGCTTCTTTCTCAACTAAAGCCTAGTCCTCTACCCAAGTGCTTGCTGATGGCTTATGTCTGAACCACCAGCCTTGCTGCTAACGGAGGAGAGAGGTGTGCCTGTCTCTTTCTGACCATTGCCTAGGTACTTAGTCAGAGGAAAGAGCTCAGCCTACCGATAAGTTTATTTAATTCCCTGCAATACTTACTTTTTTTACAGGTTGCCCTTCTAAGATTCTGTCAGATCTAGTCTTGCTGTGCTTATCTGCTCTGCCAAGATCTCAGGTCGAGATTAGAGCTTGTATTTGTTACCAGCTACTACTAATATTTTAAATAATTGCTTGGTAGTTTATCAACAATGTGTGATTTGTCATCATAAAGTTAACCATAAAGTACTAATATTAATTTATTTCAGAGTAATGTTAAGAGTAAAAATGACATGACATTTTATTACTTAAGTACAATAAAACCTTAATGTCTTTTTAATGTCCAAATTATGTGAATAATGAACAATATATTAAAGCTTTGAATGCTTTCAGTAGGCTGAATGAAACATTTCCTGAAATGTTTAAGCAGCTGTTTTCATATCTTCCCAGAATTATTTTCCTAGGGAATCAAAGAATTTTTGATTAAATAAAAAATATGGTGCTTCCCCCCCCTCTACTTTTTGTCTGAAATTATGTATTGCCAGAAGGTGGCAAACAGTTCTTACAGATGCTGCTAATAAAGAAAATGGGACAAATTGTCCCCTGGTGAGTATCCACTAATGTTGGCAGTGTTACACCAGGAATGCATTTGGCTCTTTCACATTATAGCTTGACATGTCTGTGATGTTCCTGATTGCATTGGTCTCCTGCAGCTTGTCTTTAATGCTCTCTGAGGAGGGATATTTCAGAATATTTAAAGAATCTTTAATCTTTCATCCTGGAGCTTCCACAACCCAGACATACAGCACCCTTTGTCTCCTGAAACAAATGTTTCTCTGAGGTTTTGATGGTTAGAAAAACTCTTGGTATCTTCTGCCCAGCTGTCAGCCTCAAGAAAACATGACACGCTATGCCACCCTGTCCCCCAGTCTCTCCTGGAAAGTGAACGGCAGTGGGCTCTGCCCCCACCTTACAGGCTCCCCATACTTCTGGCTATAAACTTCTTACACTTCTTGTTAATTATTCAATAGTTCTATGCAAATGTTTTCTCACAAATTACACTTTGCTTGGCTTAAAATTACACTTGGCTTAAAATTACACTTTGCTTGGCTCCCCT
This sequence comes from Aramus guarauna, assembly GCA_013400195.1. Classification (NCBI taxonomy): domain Eukaryota; kingdom Metazoa; phylum Chordata; class Aves; order Gruiformes; family Aramidae; genus Aramus; species Aramus guarauna. Next base: position 439,582 of record VXBL01003597.1, read on the forward strand.
TCCACTGCTCTTATCCACATTCAAAGCCCTCACCAGGAATTGCTCTGGAAATAAGCATCAATGGATTTAGGCACCTTCTGCTGTGATATGGTCCTTCTTTTGGTCAGTCACCATGGGCACATCCGGGTGGGATAGCCTTTTCATTATTATCATTGCCCTTACACTTTTTTTTTTTTTTTTTTTTAAAGCTACAGTGGCAGTGTGTTATGGATGCAAAATGTTGATTCTATGCACAAAAATGACATACATGCCATAAACATTTACAAAAATAAATCTAGGTTATACTCAGGTTTTTGTCGTATAAACTACTGCCCCTTTCCTACACGTGCAGTTAAGTGACCTGTTTGGTGTTGTGAAGTCTCGTTTCTGGTGCAATGAACACCTAATCTAATTTCTTGCTATCTTAATGTGACCACATTCATTATACTGCTTGCCTCTTCATGCTCAGCAATGTCATGGTAACTCGGAATGGTTACAGTAGCTTGTAAGAGCTTAAGAGTGGAATTTTGAGGCTTTCTAGTAATTTGTTTATTTGACTTTGCACATTTGGTTTTGCCAGGGTTGAGGATGGTTGGTCAGGGTAACCAGAGTGAGTTAATAAAGTCAAGAAACCATACAGGAAAACAATCATGCATCTGAGTCCCTGCATCTTTTACTTCTGAATTTTGTGCTCAGTGTTTTCAGAAAAGTAGAATGACTCATTATGAAAGACTGATGTTTGGAGTATGAAACAATGCTAGGCCTAGTCTCTCTGTGACCAGAGTCATTGTGCATTTTTATTTTTGTCACTGGTCTCATACTGGAAGAGGGGGGCACTACTGTTACTGGGAGCTATTGGTGACATGGCTTCTGCAGATGTCCACTAGAACTGAAGAGATGTGATTGTAAATGTAGGGTAAGCAGGGAATACTTTTATCTCCTTAAACTTAAAACATTTAATTTTACATGCAGAAAATTCAGTCATTGACCTATTCCGATGCCGGGAAGCATAGCTCTGCTTCCTCCTTTATTCAGTTCCCAGTGCCATTTATACTCTGATGCCCTACTTCTTTTCATGTTACTAATCATTACTAATGAGCAACAATTTAGTTCCTTTGGGTTCATTATATCCATCTTGCATTGTATACTTTACCTAGATATTAAGTGAAAGATGCCCCAAATATTTTTACAGTGGAGATGGTGTTCATAGAGTCTTTTCAAGGGCCATCTGATGAGACTTTGAATGATCTCAACTCAGGTAAAATTGACTTTTATCACAATCTCTGTACTCTGCATGGAGGTTTGTTAGAAAAAGTGCTTTCATGTTCAGAGACCTAATTTGAGAATTATTGAAACACACTTCAGAAAGAGCAGATTGTTAGTTACGCTTGGAAGACCAAATCTGCAGAAGCTCAGGAGATTATATTGCTTGGTTTTGGAGCAAAGGCAACTAAGGGAATGGAGAGAACGGGAAAATTTAAATTTGGTGCAAAGAGGGCAAAACTGCATATTGTGAGGAAAAAAACCCCCAAAACAACCACCCTTCAGAACAATGCTGAATGTTTCCTTGAAACAAGAAAGTCACACACATTGATTTGTGTTGGCTTTAATCTGCAGAAAATGCTAGGGATGAAAGCACTTTTCAATTTTTTATGTAACGTATTCTTTAAAGATGGTTAACAGAGAAACATGGGAAATGATTGATCTGACTTGGAGAGTTCCTGTTCTTATTCTGCACTGTTTCTGATCCTACGCTATACCCGGTGCATCCTCAGTAAATCCCTTTCCGTGAGTTAGTTGTTTAATTATGGCACTGCTTCACCAGTATTTTACTGTCCTAATCACTTGAGATAATAATTTAATTGCCTTACAGAGTCAGAGAGAGAGAGGTGTCTCAGAAGACCTCTGGAAATAGATGTCTGCTTTGCTGTTGAACGTGTACGCAACCAATGTTGGGGAGCTCCTTCTGGGAAGCAATTCACTGTGATTTTGTAATAATACCTAAGCACTGCATCATTTGACTCGTTCCAACATCAGTCACATCTTACAACAGTACAATATCATTTTAACACTGCTCTTACAATAGCAAGAATAAAAAAAGGTAATTTTTCAATGCAGAAAAAAACTTCCTAAAGTGCAGAATGGGTGAGGGAAAAATAATCAAGAGCCACACTTACAACAGATTATATTTCAGACCTGAAAAAGGTAAATTAATTGAGTAAATCAATTTACTAATTTACTGTAATACTCTTCTGGCTGTGAGTCTTAAGGACAGATGATTATGAGTGCAGTTTATCACTCATTTCAAGAGCCATTTTAGCCTCTTCAATAGATATGGATCTAGTAAACAGTCCTATCCATTAAATATTTAAACCAATGATCACGATCACTAATCTGAGTGAACTTGGTGAATTTGATTTTTCCTTGAATCGAGTTAATGTATCTGCATAAATGTTAGAGGATTACTCACTAATACTGCGAACAGCTGAAATGAAAAGTTGCAGCCTCCCCAGGGCTTTTATCCTCCACTGCAAGCTCCTCACGGCTGTGTCAGTGTCAAGTCTGTGGACAGCCTAAGTGCTAGTCTTGAGTGATGTTGCTCTAACCACCCATTAGCATTCACTGGGTCCTTCAGGCGGTTTGATACCCTTTTTGAAGTGCTGAGCATCTCGCGTATCTATCTGATCAGAGCTACTCAGGCAAAAGAACCTCATCCCCTCGGTAAAGAAGGTTTTATCTTTTCTGTGTGGTCAGGCAGTAGAGTAGAAGCTGCAGAAACCTCAGCAGTTCTCTTCAGAACCATGCTGGAGCAGGAAAATCTACATTGCAAGTTACTGTATAATTAAAAAAGATAATGACTTTAAAATTAGTTTTTATTAATAGAATTAAGCCACATTAAGTCATAAAAGGTGTTCATAAATATGTTAATAGAATGTGTGATATTAATGAAAAACATTCTGCAGAGACTGAATAATTTAAGAGTTGGATATTACACACTTAATTAAACTTAAATATTAAAATTATTAATTATCACAGCTAAAATGGGCGTTAACGGTAGACATCACATCCTGTCTGGTCAATAAATAGCTGTCATTATTAAAGGTTTGTAGATAATATATACAATTTATTTAATAAGTGAGGAATTCAGAGCATTTTGACTGTATATGAAGCACCCCTAGAAAGTTGTTTCTGGTAGGCGCTGAGTGTTGGCGGTTCTCACTTAAGTCTCAGCAGGATCTTAAGGAAAACATATAACTTGGTTCGAATGCATCCTTATTTACAACGCTCATGAATAAGTATTCCCATCCTGCTTAGGGTGGAAGCTGCAGAATTAATTTAGTCTCTCTGGAGCAAGCTCTTCTCAGAGCAGTAGCTGCTGGGCACCAAAGGTGCAGCGCTGACCCTGGGACCGCTCTTGCTGTTGGGGCTGTTGTGGTGTCTGATATCTTTTGGATGCTGAAACAATTTTCTCTGAAAACAGTATAATGAGATGGACACGCACGAATAAATGAATGTCGCATTGTAATAGTCAGCTCCTAATGAGTAAACACAAACTACGTGTTGTTAGAAAACCCAGATGTTTGAAATTCTGGGTTGCATATGTGTTGCTGTAGCTCAACAAAATATAACATGCTCTATGGTCGTGTTTGTTAAGCATCGGTTGGAGAGTGATCGTTACCTCATATTGTCAAAGTAAAAAAAAAAACAAACCCCAAACAAAAAACCAATTCATTTTCTGAGAGTTTTTTCCCAAGCTCGAAGTAACAAGCTGTAAGAAATCTGACAGAGGCCGTGAGCTCTGCTGACCTCTCCCTGCGGTTGACCACAAAGCATCAGCTGGGCATTGCACCACGGGATGGCAGAGCGAGAAGGGCAAAGGCAGGACGAGCTGCAAGTCCCTGTATGGACAAAGCTTGCCTTCTCCTCTCTAATGGCTGGAATAACATTTTTTTATGTTACTCTCTGTGTGACCATTTAGACTCATCAAATTTCAGATGCCAACGACTAGAGCCATAAGAGGCTCTGTTAGCTTAATTTAGTCCAGGGTATCATAGCAGCAGGCCACCAGCAAAGCTTTTCTGATACAGCTTGATTGCCTCTTGTACCTATATATAACTTTTTGTACTTTCATGGCTGTGCTTTTGTCCCTAAAAGAGCTGATGGCTGTTTACGGATTCTTTTAAGCAAGTTAAAAAGCCAAACTTTTTACACCTGCATAACCACAGATCAATTAAAAAATCATGTAAATCAGTTCAAAGCCATTGTATCTGAAGTTCAGGTGATATTCTAAGAGAGGGAGCCTTTGTCGGGAGGTACAAAGATAAAATGTTCTTGTTCCTGTCAAGCCGGAGGAGGACACACAATAGTTCCTGGGTCCTTCTAAAGAGCATGAAGTTTGACCCCTCCAAATCACTGTCTGCTTGAAAATGTAGATGAGTGGCTCCGCTCTCCTCTGGGGAAATGCATGCTACCGCAGAACACTGACTGCGCCGAAGAGATGTGGAACCAGTTTTAGACCCCCTCAAGTCCGGCCACTAAAGCCGTTATTGCACAACCTTCGGGATGAGAATTATTGGTCCAGGCCACAGAAATAACGGTGTGTGCTTTCATACGGTCCCCTTCAATACGGAGCTCTATACAGTAAGGATACCGTCACAGCCACGTAGGGAAGCTGACTCTGATTAAGACCCAGTCGGAGTCATTCAGTCTTGCTATGAAGTGGGGGCCCGCTGTGGATCTGCAGATGGGAGGGACTGCGAAGTGAGCAGCAGGAGAGGGATTTTACGGGGCGTTATGCTGCAATAGCAGAAGCCTGGACTTAACCCTATGGCAAACTGCAAAGATATAGTAAGTATTACTGAACTCCTGTTTTTCCTATTTCTCTGGATTACATGAAGGAAGGAAAAATGGGTGCTGTGGTGACAGGGGGATGGCTGCCTTCTTTCAGGCCCCGTATTTTGGGTGCTTATCTTCTAATATCGTCAACTGGATGGAAATACAGGAAGTCACAAAAAAAAGTTAGAAACAAGATTTGTGGGTGGGACTTTTCCCTTCTTTGTCGGGTAAGTCTGCTTGCCAGTTTCTGTGAACAAAACCAGGGATAATGTTTGTTCATCTGTTTTATTCACTGTAGTTTAGCTGTAATTATCTACACTTTACACCATATTACTAAATCTACTCCAGAATACTATATTATAATAATTAAGCCTTAGTAATAAGAGAACTTGCTCAACAGCCTTATTACTAAATCTTTGCTCAGATGTGGGGGGACACTGCCAATTTTGGTGCAGATTATAATGTGTGTGGATTAGTGAAGTTCTGCTTTAATAATAATACTGAGAAGTCGACTAGGAATTTTAATCTTTAAAGTGCTTTCCAAGCATTAAATAATTAATCCCCATAACACTCCCATGAGATAGGTAAGTAAATATTACTATCCCCGTTATACAGGTGGGGGAAGCGTGGGTTAGAGAATTCAGCTGGACTGGCCAAAGCCACTGGGATTGTCATTCCCAAAGCAATGTTTAGGACTATGGGAAGGACTCAGTATTTTTGCGTTTGGAAAGTAAGGAATAGGTATCACTTCTCTGGAAGCTCAAAAACATTGCCACAAAGCTCAAAATGTCTTCCCATGTGTCACTCTTTCTTTCAAAACTGTGTTTTCTGTTTCTATATCCAGGGATACCTATGTAAAAGGTCTACATATCTCTTACGATAGAAATTTGCTGTAAGACAGAAATAACGATACGCACCCACATCTATATACACATACACTGTTATTTAACAGAAGGATGTTCTACTTTCCTGCCAGATACTACAGATTTATTAAATACTAAAGGCATGTTTGTAAAACAATTTTAATATTCAATTTTGTCCTTGAATAGTTTTTACCCATAGCAATAAAACAGCTAGAACCTTTGGGAGCCCGTATTCAAATTGCCTGATGTTTTTAGACCAATTTTATTAACCAGTATATTGATTCATTTAGTTAGTCTTTTTTTTGTTGTTGTTTGTTTGTTTTGGTTTTTTTACACACCACAGGTTCCTGAAATTAAGTTGGTATTGCTAGAAATAAGAAGGTGGTACTGGAAATGCAGCAGGAATATGAATGAATGTTTGCAGTTCCACCAAGGTGGTCACAGAAGGAAAGGGCACTTTTCCAAAATGACTATTGATTTTTGCCCTCACATCAGATGAATGATATATGGGGTAGTTCAAGTTTCGAATAACACCCAGTCTCAGCTGTAGAGATTTATAAAATGAGCATTAAAAAAAGGATGAATTGGATTGTCTGATCAGTACTCTGAACAGGTAGGAGTATCTGGCTTGAATGTACAGGCCAAGATGCTTTAGTCATTTATTAGACAAACATAAAAGCTTCTGACATACTAAGAGAATGAAAGATCTAGAAAAATGCAGTTTGCAGCTGACTGGAGATTTCTGAAGAATTTAACTGTATTAAAACAATAAAAACACAGTATAAACTCCCAATTTTTCATCTACCTTTGCAAATACAAAGGCAGTGGTCACTAGTAAGGGCTACCGAACCCACGGGGCAACAAAGCACAGGCACTTGATCTGGATGTACTTTCTACACCACCTTCTGGCACCTGCATCTCTCCTGTACTATAACTTCAGGTGAGCCTGCTGATCATCTTCCACAAGTGATTATTTATACAAAATGGAACAATTCCCGTGGGAGACATGCGGACTCATAATAGACTGCACTATCATGTAGTGGCCTCTCCTGAGGCATACCATAATGGTCAATATACCTGTTCTACATCAGGAGATTTGACTTACATCCTGGGCCAGTGCTCTACTAAATGGCATCACAGCCGCAATTTTGGTCGGGAAAAGCCCCATTGCAAAACTGGCTCTTTAGGAACATCCTTACCCTCAAAACTCTTTCAGTAAAACCACCTGAAATGGAAAGATTTTATAACACACATATTTTCATTTGACCTGTTATTACTTTTTAATCAATCAAGTATTTTGGTTTTGGTGCTGACCTGAACTAAATTGCTTTTGATTTTCTGGATATATTTTGCTGGGAAAAAACTTTCTGTCCTACCACTTCCTGCCAAATAAATAATCAGAACCATTCACAGCTGAGTGACTGTGCAAAACTAACTTTAGCTGTATTTATAGAGGATTTATGTTTCTACTTATTTCAGGAAAAAAGACTTATTTCCTGTCTCCGTTATGCTATAGCAGGAAAAATAAAGATAATGCATAGAAAGTTGTGGTTATAAATATCTACCACTTGTGATGAACTTCCTATGCTTGACAACTGGGACTTGCAAAATGTCCCTAATGTCAGCCTGGATTTTTACACTCATGATCTCTCTGGATTGCTTTAGTGAAGAACAAAGCAGAAGTAAGCTGAGAATGACTGCAAGGAATGGTGCAATTCAGATTTCTACACGATGCAGGAACTTCTTTGCTGTTAGGAGCTCTCCGATGGCGACATACAAGTTGAACTACGTGGGTGCAATATTCAAATGGCCTCTAGACGTGTCCAGCTCTGCACTAGGGGACATGTCTGTGTTCGGAAAATTCTTATTTATAGACACAAATTGGAAATAAGCTGTAACTTGACACACATGCAAGCAATCTGTTAGGTGACCTGGATTTGCATGCCCAAGACTGATGCCTTAAGCACAGCTTAGTGCCTGGGTGCTGGGGGCAGGAATTCTGTGGGCGTCACACCGGAGGAGCTGCTCGACGCTCAAAGGCTAGGAGGATACCTCTGGGTGTAACTCCCTTTCTATTTCCAATCTGTCTACGTCGATAGCGTGAGAGGCATTATAATTTTAGCAAATATACTACATTGTGCAAAGTCAGCAGCAGACAGACTGAATGCATGTGAACACTTCTGTGTTTTCTGTGATGACAGCAATCAATAAAAAATTAAGAAAACCAAGTTTTTCTTTTCCTTTGCTTTCCAAATCTCATTTATGGGCCATGGCTCTCTGTTACAAATTTGATGTATCTGAACAATCTGTGCAGTTGGATCTGATTTATGAAGAAAATAGCTGGAAATCAAGTGCAAAGTGCTATGTGTAAATTCAGCATAGCCGCTGGGTTTAAAAAAATGAATATTTCCTTACAGCATGTTCCAAAAAGTCTTCAATTTTACATTACTTATTTCTTCGAGAGGCTGCATATAAATATTGTTTGAGATCAGCATCTAACTTGCACCTTCACATTACTAATATTTTTGCAAGCCAAGTACCATAAGGAAGGGGAAAGTTATGGCTTTGGTTCCCAAAAGTCTAAGATTTTCTACCTGAAAAGTCATATTCAGAGGGTAATTTTCTGTCATGAGAAAAAGCAGATATATAGCAGACCTATGGCTGTGTTTCTTGCACTAGCAGCAGTGTAACATGAAGAACCAGTTATCTGGGTTATTAAAAGACTTTTGTAAAATGCATAGCTGTTTTGATATCTGAGATAATCGGTTATGAAAGAAAAGTCAAATACTGTAGAAACTATTAAGCGAGCTAGCGTGTAAGAAAAAGTTGGAAAGGACTACTGACAGTTGTGAGATACAAAAGCGTATTAGAGAAAGATAATATACATGCAGAGTTTACAAACCGTGTCTTTAGGGTGGCCCAATAAGTAGAAATATGGGGACCCATGCTTGTCACTTTTCATGCACATGGAGAGACTGGAAGGTACCATTCCTAAAGGAAGGGGAGGAACAGCCTAGGACCAATCATTAGAATTAACGGAACCAGTGACATACAGATATTTTACTATTGTTAGAGCAGAGAATTCTTAGTAAGTTTAGAACAACTGAGTAAAAAGCTTATATGTAACAGGACAGAAGTAATTCTGTAAAGCTAAGACAAATCAGCATGCTGTAAGTCTAAATATTAGTGGATGACTGAAACTACTGTGCATTTATATTCAAGACGTTGATTCACCTGGACTATGGATGTGGAGCACATCTTGAGGTGCTTTCTGAAGGAGTCACAACAAATCAAAAGCAAAGGGTTTAATGCAATTCAGAACTGTGCCAATTTATTTGTATGAAAAATCCTTGTATTGGTATCAACTCCGACATTTTTTGGTTTTTGTTGGTGGGGTAGTGCTGAAACATGAGCTGAGAGTTTCTCCAAGGTCCTTCAAAAATGACTTACTGCTAAATAACTCGTAGCTTTTATCTGTTAACCAGCAATGATTTCGTGTATGCTGAAACTTTACTTTTTGCATACAGCACTCTTCCTCCCTTAAATAGCCCAAACTGAATCTAAACTCCAGTTCTGTAAAATCACCTGAATGTCATGAACCCATGGGGTGAGTTTTGTACATAATTTAGCATTGTGTGAAGCAACAGAGATTCCAAAAATGCATGATGCAACCCCAGGACATCTCTTTTAACAAAGTTCAACAGGGGCGGGGGACAGAGGGAAAGCATCACTGTTGTGTACATCCGTAAAGCACCATCCACCCCCGAAACACAGGTTCCTTCTTCACCAAACCTCACTGATTCTGGTTCTCGTGGCTCTGTGTGTGTTAGCATCATACCACGACCCAGCACGCTCAGGGCCAGATCCAGATTTCCAAGAGAGGGCAATGGAAAAGTTTTCCAAAATCTCGATGTGAATGGGCTGGAGTCTCTAAAACTTACAACTTTCTGCAGGAGCTCTTATGGAAATTAAAACCAAGTGAAAAACTACTAAACCTGATAGAAAGTATGATTTTGAAGTCCTGCTGTGAAAGTGGGAAGGGAAACGAATTAGCTTTCATCCAGATGTTCCTTACGGGTGACATTCAGTGTTTCCGCTCCCTCTGCAGTGCCAGACAGACAGCAGCTGGGGAAGGAGGTCGTGCCTTGCCAGGGGAATGGAGTCCACCTACAAGTGTTAACCTCAGCCTCCTCCGCCTTTACACTCTGTTTGCAATTATTTGCTGGTAAGACTCATTGCTTTCAGATTCTTCTAGGAACTTACATATTTTAATGTAGCTTTGAGTAATGAAAGCTCCCATCAGGAAATGCTAGGAACAGTAAGCCAGAAAAAGCAAGTTGCCAAGACTGCTGGGACTGAGAATGAAACATCCCAGGCTTTCCTCAGGACCTTCTTCCATAGATATTTTGAGAAAACAGTGGTGGTTCTCAGAGAAAACTGTAGCTTCCTGGGGCCAATCCGTCATTAGAATTAACTTGCCTCTTGCAGAGCTCATTGCTGGATGTAGAGGCTGTGATTTGTTAGTTTTACTTAATCTTTAATGTTGCTATTTTGGGATTTTGTGAACAGTTTTCCCACGTTATGCCTTTAGGGATGCTGCTTCATGCCAATGTTTGGCTGTGCAGTGTATGTGTCCTCTGATGGGGTTTATACAGCTATGGCAAAGGCCTGAAAAATATGAGCATCTGTAATTAGGCTCCCACAGTGTGAGCAGACAGATTTTTAGAAGTGCTTCACACCCAGTAGCTCCTGCTGAAGTCAATAACCTCTTAGGTAGATACATACACAGGGAATTAGGCAGCCATTGGAAGAAAAATCTTGGTCTGTCATTTTACTTAAATTGTATTTAATGCCAGGATTAGAAGTGCTCAGTGCTACAGTGATGACTACGAATTTCATGTCCTGTGATATGTATGAAACCTCACACCTCCTCCAGCCAGACTCCCCAGGCATTAAGTACTTTTTGGGATCAGGTTTCCCAGCAGTACTTCTAGTCTTTCTTGCACAGTATGTGATTTATCTTCTTTGGAGAACATGGCTGGCAGAATATTTCCCATGAAACATGATGCTGACGTTCTTTGGGTTTGGATGAGCTGTGATAATTCACCTTCAGTGGCAGCACGGTTCCTCTGGCTATCCTTATCCTCAGCAAACGTGTTCTGAGATGCTGGGTGATAAAACATCTGTTTTCTAAGCTTCCTTTGTTGCACCCTGCTGTGAAATCAGCTATCGTTTTGGAGCATTAATCATAGCCGTGCTCCTTCCCGTATCTTCTGATGGTACCGTGCATGCTACATGGGGATCTCTCCCTCTGAAGTGCTCTGGGATCTTTGGCATTTGTTTTCAAGCAAAATCAGCAGCTGGAGTTGAGGTAAATGATGCATTTGCAACACACTTTATTTCTTCCCCTAGGTTTGAATAGTGCTTTAGCTCAGCCAGAATTTTCTGAGATGTACTTGTAGGGACAGATTTCCAGGCAGCCTAAACTGACATAACTCATTCAGGAGATTTACGTCCTCCCAGGAGCTTGTTCTTAGTTTCTTCACTGAGTGCTTTCTTCTTTTTAATACATATTCTTTTCTTTCACAGATCACTTTCCTGCCATTGATGATTTTTCCTTAACACTGCTTTTACTGATGCCGATCATGTCATCACTCAAACACTGATATTTCTTGCACTTAAATATATACCGTCATATTTTGTACTAACAGAAATGTGGCTTTGGGATTTAAAAAGTGTTGATTATATTGCACAAGGAAAATAAAAAAGTTGAAGACTGAGAGACAAAAAGCTTCCTTCCTTTTAATGCTGAGTCTGAATGGCACTGCTGTTGGAAAGGTCTTTAAACACAGAGTCACTACAGCTGACTTGGGAAGTCCTTGACCATTTTACTTGTCAGAGACCAAGAGAGAATATCCAGGAAAGGACCCTGGTACACTTGCTCTGTTTTTATATATTTTATATATATATAAATATATATTTATATTTTATAGGCTTCTGCTGCACACCACCGTTGCAATCCACATACCAGGTCAGTCCTCCAGACTTACATTTTTATATTCAACTAAGTCTTATTTCTCATTGATAGTCTCCAGAGCTGGACCCTGATAAGAATAAGAAATATTTCTGACATGTACTTGCTAAAAAAAAAAAAAA
>VXBL01003597.1:451465-545606 GCA_013400195.1 Aramus guarauna
ATAAGGCTGATTATTTCAGTAAAAAAAGCTCCAATTAGTCTTGTTACATCTCAACCATGCAATTCTGCTGGGAAGAAGAGGGAATTACTAAATGTTGACTGGCTTGTCTACTACCCTCAGGACCATTTTGTTCTTGAGCTTATTGTCACAATCTTCTCTGCATTCGGTTTTCCATTACTGGGAAAGGACAGTCTTTTCTGGGGGTCTCTGTCATTAATACTCTGACGGACGTTCTTTGCAAAACTATGACTTACCCTTGAGGTTCTGGCCTTCCCGAGACGTGCCCTCTGCTTTTAATAATTTCTGTTGGTTAAGTTCTGTTTTAAGCTTCCTAAGCAGGCTGCTGTTGATTTTTATGTGCACCTTCTGTTTGTTCTTAGAGTATTTCTCATTGCTTTGGGTAATGACCTAGGGAGGACTTTAATATCTCAGTTAATTTCAAGAGGCATTTTCTCATTACGCTTCCATTTTGCCTGCAGACTGGATACAGCACCAACATTTCTCTGCCTGCGCAGTGCACGTATTAAGAACTGCAGATAGGTGACTGTTTTCCTTTGCCGTGATGCTTTCTGTAGGTTGTGTGTACATTAGAAAGTAATTCCTGAACACTTTTACTGCTTTTTCAGTACAGTGGGACAACACAGATTTTGAGCGCAGCTACTTGGTTCTCCTCCTGTACGGAGCTGCAGGCTGGGGATACAGCTAGGAAAACAATCTGATTAAACAGGAGCTCTTTGGAGCAACTTTTATATCACAGTAATCTGCATTTTTACACAATTAATGCTTAGCACTCCAAATGCCTTTCCTAATGGCGAGCACGGCTTTAAACAGTCCTGTGAAGTTGTGTTGTTTCTTTCTGGTAGCACTATAAACTGTGCCTGGGTTTGTAGTGGTTTATCTGTATCTCCTACTCGGGCTCTTCTGGGGAGGGGAAGGCTTGGGCACATTTACAGCTTTTGGGAGACTTGTTTTTCCAAAACAATGCTATTTACACTGAATTTTTAAAAAACCCATTTATATTTTCTTACGATCCTGGAATAAGGTATAGATTTATAATATCATAAAGATATAGAAATTTATTTTGGATCTCTGTAAGCCTAGATTTAAGGGCCATCCAGAACTGGGATCTTAAGAAAGTCAGATTTGCAATGGGTCTGAACTGCAATCGATTCTTTGCTCATAGCAGTCTCCTGTGACCCTCCTTAGATGAAATTGTTTTCTGAGGAAGCAGAGACCTGCCGGTATATGGTTCTGCTATCTGAGAAGGATTGCTACTGCTATATCAGTCCTGGATGTTTGTTTGGTTTTTTCATTAAAATTGATGCACCTCTCCCTACAAAAGAGGTTTGGAGGTGGTCTGAATCTCTGTTGGAGGTCTCCCTGAAAGGATTATACATTGGTTGAAATTGATATTAAATGTCTTAGTACCAATTTATCATAATCCTGAAAGGCATTTTGGCTTTGTTCCTACTGACCAAAAGTATAACTCACTAACTTTATCACCAGATGGGTGGGCTATGGCCCGTCCTTGCTGTTCTTATTCAGAAACTCTTGAAAGCTGGAAAAAAACAAACCAAGCACAATCCTGAGTATTGCCCCAGCAACAGAATTGACACTAGCTTAGAGAAGAAAATGGTGCAATTACCATGTATACTGACAGCCGGCAAAACGCTGACTTTCAGTGGAGCTGACTTTAATGTCTCCAACAGAGTTAATGAATTTATGCTGGTAACAAAGACCGACCTGAACCTACAGTTAAGCTTAAGTATTGCTTTGAATTTTTCATATGCTACTGCAATTTCTGATTCTAATGGGGAATGATGCTAGAACTTCAAAAGTAACATTAGAAAAGCTTAATAGAGCTTTGGACTTCCTAGCATAGCGAAGTCAAGGAATTTTCATTAAAAAACTCTTTTCCTGTGAGATTTCAGGCTTTAGAACTCAGGTAAATATATGTCATTGTTACACCACACTTTAGAGTAAGCCCTGATTTCAATTTTTAAAACGAACTTTTTGTCTTTTAATTATCTTTGGAGAATTTATTTTTACTCTGTACTTAAATGAGGTTTCTATATTATCTCAATGACTCATACTTTTTTAAATACTCAAAAAAGTCCTAGAAGTCCCCCTGAAACAAAACATGAGAAGAATGGATTGTGCCTTCTCACCACAATGAGCAAAGTCTCCTCTTTTACTCAGAGTTTGCTTCTCCTCGATCATCTGTGTATGTTGTCAGAGATAACATAGTGGGTGAGGTTGCAAAGAAAGAAGTACATTCTTGTTAATGCTTTGAGTTTAAACCTGAGCCACCGAATTGCATGGCAAAAAGATCACCTGCTGTGATTCAAAATGTGCAGAGAAGTACCAATAGAGGAAGAAAAGGACAGTTTATGGACAAATCAGCAACTCCCAGCACACTCAGAGATGTCTCCCAAAGAGTTCAAAGTGCTTCCTCCTATGCACATCTTATAAGCTGTTGCCTGTGTCGGGAGGGCAGCAGACAGTGATGTACACACATAGATGGTTTTGAGCCAAGGAAGCACTTAAACATGTGAATAAGTCCACCTCTACTCAGGTAAGCGCTTAAGCCCATAATTAATGTGCTCCAGGGCATTACGATATAAATATCTGCAATTGCTACTTAACCGAAAGCAATATAATTTATTTATATAGGTTCATGCACATAGAAAAATGTAAAGATGAAAACCCACCATATTCTGGGACCTGGCCTGTTCCACGTTTCAACAACAGCCGCACTCTCCTGCCACCAGACTTGATTAGCTCTATTGCTCTGGCGTGTGTCATGTCCCTTGTGCTTTCTCCATTGATTTCAATTATTTGATCTCCTACCTGTCAGGTAAAGAAGAATATTGAGTCAGACAGAATTGCAGGAAAATGAGCGTTTCAGAAAGAGACATATTCGATGGATCACAGGTTACTTGAATGACAGACAGACACATCAAGGTAAATTTGTTCCTGTCTGTCTGAGGGATATTACTGGCAGATTAAATAACCTCCAAAGTGGATTCTGAATGTGGTATATCAAATGCTGCTCGTCTTCTGCTGAAATCAGTGTAATACATTTGTAACTTGCCTCACGTCTTCTACACGTAAGAGGTTTTTTGAATTGCTTGATAAGTTGGAATCACTGGAAATGTTATCTGTGCTGCCCTTTAATTTGCAGTGTTGTTTGGGCCCAGAAAGACTGTTGCTGCATTTAACTTGCTGTTTTCATAGAAAAAAGAGACGTTCAAAGCACAGATACAAAGATCCATCATTTGAATATCCAAATCTTAGCAGCAAAGTTTCACACAAAATTAAGAGTTGTTATGAAGCAAACTTTTAAACAAAGAAAGGTTAGTGCTATGGCAGAGACCACGCAGATTTGCTGGAGTTCTTACAAGAGCACGCTTTGAACTATTTACCCACAGAAGGTTTTTGCTCGGAGTAAGCACAGCCCCTGGCTGAGCTGTCTGGTTAGAGCAGCCGACTGCGGGGCTCTGATTACAGATTTCTGCCACTCATCTCCTGGCCGGCTTTCCAGTCAGAGTTAGCTTCATTATTAGTTTTCCATCTCTGTTTCTACACCTATAAAATGGGGCACTGATGTCTGCATCTCCCATCTCCCTCCCAGCTTTGCCTCCCACCGGGATGCTTCGGTTCTGCTCTTCTGTCTGTGCGAAGAGCCAGCTTTTGATGCTGGAAACCTTCTCCGTGAATTGGGGAGTGATTGCTTTCCACCGTGCCCGGGCGGCATGGCAGACACCACATGTCCTAACCAGCAGCCGTACAGCTGGTTTGGTGCTGCAGTACCACAGCCACCCACTTTTTTTTGTGAGAGAGTTAAACGAGCAACACGGTGAGGCGAGGTGTGAAGGTGTGAGCCTTGTGTTAGCAGCCCACAGCCTTTGAGTCCATGTTTCTGCGCTGCAGAAGCCTCCCAGCCCCATCGCAGGGGTGAGCCAGGGGAAGCCCAGAAGGACGGCTGATCTCCTGGCGCTGGCAGAGGTGCTGGTCCAGGTGATGGGCAACCAAGAGGGGTGTGTGAGGGTCTCAGGTGAGTGGGTTCAGCAAACTTTCATCAGTGCCAGAGGGGCACATCTGCTCAGCGGGATCACACCTGCCTCGGTCTGCATCTATGGCTTCCGCACCGTGTGCATCCACCATGCTGAAATAACGATGCTGCACGCATCCTGGAGAGGGTTTTAAGGAGACTCTACAGACTTGAAGATGACAGGCACTTCCTTTTCCTCTTACAAGCCTGTCTTGACAAAACCAGCTCTTTGCTGGCCTTGGACATTGAAATGTTTTCTGGTTTGCATGTTTTCTTTGCTACTATTGTATTTCTGTCAACTAAAAGTGTAATCCTTCAGAGGCTTTCCTTCCTTCTTGAGTTTGAAATATAGTATTTACCAAATAATTGTGCATAATATGAAATGTCAACAAGACTCCTAGCATCAAAGAAAACTGGAAGGGATGTCAAGAAGTTATCTAGTCCCTACTTTTGTTCAAAGAAAGAAAGAATGCCACTAAAAGCACTATGGCAGCATTTCTCAATCAGAATTCATACCTTGTCAATAGGTGTTGCAGCCTATTTTAAGCACTCTCCCAGGATCCTGTATGCAATCTGTGCCAGTACTTTACTTAACTAAAAAGCCATTGATCCGAATAAAACCTCTCAGCCTTGCTACCACATTTTGTAAATACTGCAGGCTTAGCAGTGGGGGAAAAAAAATCAGGTTTATTTTGTGCAAAAAGGCCTTATTTTTGCAGTGCAAATTTCTTCCTCAGCGGATTGTTCTCTGTTAGGAAGAATGAATTTGGTTTCACCACACAGTATGCATTTTTAGACATTTCTGATGACATCCAGGTCGCAGTGACACCCAGTTCAGGTGCTCGCTGGACCGTGGAGAGATGTCCCCTGGGTTTGGCCACGCAGGGCTGTTTGCATCACCCTGACTTTCGGAGCAGTTGGTAGGATGTAGTTGCTGCACACATTCAGAGCAGAAATGGAAAAATCTCTCTTACCACTTGTGTAGCACAAAGACAGAAGATAGATTTGTAGCATCCCCACAAGGATATTAGTCAGGGCAAATAAATACAAACCAAATTCAACCAGTTTGGGAAAACCTGTTTCTAAATGTCATGAAACAATTAAACTCTAGTAGAAATCCTATAAAAATAAACTCAGATTTTCCAGAGGCTTAAAGACAGCTCTTTTTTGTGTCATGTTGCCTGGATAGACCATTTTTTTTTGCAGAAGGTATTTGAAATTATCTTGTTAGCATGTTTTGAGAGAAGAAGTGCCAGATTAGATCAAATGAAGGAGGTGTTTTTAACACTCCTTGATAAATAACCATTAAAATGAGTACTGATGAAAGCTGTTCGGAGCACACACAGTCCTTCAAATAAAATCCTCTGCACTTTGGAGCAGAAAGAGAGAAAGATTTTAATACAGTTTAATATGTAAAAAGGTTAAGTTAATGTCACATTTTTCCCTTGCTGTTTGCCTGCCTTCTGTTCTCATTGGTCAATATGCAGGAACTATCTTGTATTAATGTAACCTTTTCTGTATTTCAGTGGATTAAAATATTTTTTTCTCTGTAGGCAGCACATAGCTGATTTGATAGCTCCCTATAATATTATAAAATATTATGTGCAAATAATGTGGGAAAGCTTAAAAAGGGCCAACATCTTGGTTACAGGACCGAAGGAGGGAAGAGAAAGAAGTCTGCAAAAATTAGGTGCTCTGAAATTTACTTCAAAAAGTGTGAGAGCAGAGGCAAAATGACTAGTTGCAGGAGCAGCGGGTTAATTGTGGCTGACCGATGTATAACGGAGTTATACTGCCTTTGCAGCACAAGCCCAGCTCTGATGAGATAAGAAAAACAATACAGAAGAGAAATGTTGCCAACACTCTTACCCTGAGAGAAGCTTCAATTAGACTTTACACTCATATCTGGGGAATTCATACAAAAGAGAAAACCTTGACTGAGGAGTGTTTCCCCATGTGTTTAATAAGGTACAAATTCCTACTCTTCTTTTTTCTGCAGTTAAACATTCATAACCTCTCCCTCCTTCCCCTCGCCAATGTGGATTCTCTGATGTTTGGTATGGGAAGAAACCATGCTGTATGCTTTCTCTCTGTCCAGACACTCAGCCGTGCTTTGTCTCTCCTCTTTTCTATTGTGGAATAAATTTTTAGATATTGTGGGACTTTCCCAGACAATGCTAAATCCAGTGATTGTTTAAGAGGAGCTTAGTTATACCCACGTATTGAAGGTGCACCAAGGTGAGGGCAGAGGTAAGGGAAAGGACATAAACAGGTCTGGAAAGAACCAGTGCCTCTTATATGGGTCCTCATTGCTCTCTTTCCAGGATCAAAAGTTGATTCCTGCGGTTTTATGCCACACATGACATTTCTCTACACTTGTCTTCTGGATTTCTGGATCCTTTCAAGTTTGTCTGCCATCTCCAGACTGGAGATATTACCAAGCTGGGGTAGGCAGAACAGATCAAAATGATAACATTCTTCATACGTGGGAAAACCACTTATTAATAACGTTCCCAGAATGAGACCTTTGCCCTTTCGTAACACATCGGTTTTGTGATTCGCGGTTAGTTGGACTCCGAGATTATCCCTGGCAAGATAGACAGTTATCTAGACACTCCCAGTGTCTAAACAGTTATCCCCCATTCTACATCGTGCATCTGATGTCTCTGCCCTGAAACGAGCACAGGGAACCTCAATGAATTTTATCAGATTGACTGCTTTAGTATGAAATTTTAATTTTGAAATCTCAATAAAAAAGACAGAAAATCAGAAATAAGAAATGAAAATTACTGGTATGACAAGATCAACAATTTACATGTTGATGGATTTTTTTCAACTTTTTGATAATTAGTCACAGATTATTTCTGAGAATGAAAGTTAAAGGAACTTTTCTCTATTATTTGGCCTTAATAAAAGGGAATATGTTTCTCGTTCTTTAGTCTGCTATTAACTTTCTTGTCCTCCATGAATTCTTGGGTGTAATTACTAATAGTCTAGAAATTACTTTTTCTTAGTCATTGAGCATACACGAACATCAGCAGGTTCAGTTGACTTGAATCTAAGTATCCTTTAAGCACTTTTCTCCTTTTTCTGATTTATACTAATTAGTCTTTGTTGAAATGGCAAGTTTATGGTCCTTCTGAACATCTCATTGAAGACTGATACAAAGAAAGCACTGAGTATTTCAGCCTTCTCCACAGTCTCAGTAAGCTATGGGCCTCTTCTGTTCTTCATATTTCTTTTAATATATTTGTGTTGCCTTTTCTTGTTACCTTTTATACTTTCCTTGCAGCCTGCTTGGATATCATTCTGACACATTTAATCTTCCCTCTGCATCTAGCGGGACACCAGCCATCTAGCAGGTGTTGCAGCATCAAGCTTTGAGTGTCTAAATCTTTTATTGGGTATGATCCTGTGCCATTAGCTCCTTTCATGGAAAGTGACACATTTGAATATTAGACCATTATTTTTAGGAGTCATTTCAGCAAGCTGCCTTCTCTGGAGGTATAAAGCTTTTCAGACGAAACACCAGACTATTTTAAAAGATACACTTCGATGTAGCAACATTATTATTTTGCATGACAGTTAGTTCCTCTGTCATTTTACACTTTATGGACTTCATTTTTGTGAAGAAATTAATGGGAAAAACAATTCTCCACATCTGGAGAGTTAGCTATCCCTAAAATAATGCCTTTAGCTCCCATGCTATTCAGGTACCATTTTTGCCTGATGGCCTGAGAGGATGCATGCATCCTAATCGCCAAGTTTTAAATCCAGAAATAGCAGGGAAAAGGTTTGAGAGCACAGCCCTTGAAATCCAATATTTTAATCTCACAAAGCCGCAGATCGCCTTCGGCTCTTTGGAATAAACTTTAATTTGGAGGTGTTGTTACACGGGATCGGTGCACAGAGCTGCAATGAGCACACCCCTTTGCAAGGCTGGCAGCCGTTTGGTGGCCAGTCGCGTGAAACAAACCGATGGACCCATTCCCGCTCCCAACAGCCAGGCCCTGAATCGTGGGACACCCCCCTTAACTGGCATCAGCTCTGATTTGTAACCTTCCTGGCAGTCTTCAGTAAAGGCTACGAAGCCGAGTGATCGGCCTCCTCACCCTCCAGACGTTCCCACCAGCTTAAGGTTGAAGTGCGTTGGCAAGCCAGCCTGGGAAGCTTGCACAGCTGCTGCCTGAGCTGCATTTATTGTGAAGAAACGTGCTCTTTGCAGCTATGAATCTGGCAATTTTACACACATTGATTTTACATTGTGTTTCTTTCTTCCTACAGAACGTGGATCTGGCTGAATTTCCATGCTGTTTGGGATAAATGCCTACCCAAACCCGCCGGTTCTCCTCCTGACCCAATGGCATTTGATAAGGAGAATGTTCCCCTATTATGTTCTTACAATGTGCAAGTACAAAGTAAACACCGAATACTTCTCCCCCCTGCCTTAATGTTTTAAAAGTTGAATATTAATGATTTAAATGTAATTACGGAAGTAGTTTGCGTGTATGGGAAATGTCTCCTAAAAAAATCTGTTTCAGTTCAAGTTAATTCAGATGCTCCATCCATGCGTAAGAACAACTGAGCTATAAAATTGGGCAGCATGTTTTCTGGCAATAATGAGAAGATAATATTCCTAAGGAGTGTTTAAGTGACATCACTATTGATAGGTTAATTAGAAAGAAAATTGTAAAGCTTCTCCGAATCATTAGAATAAAGTGCCTCTAGTACATGTGAGTTTAGCTGTGGAGTCTTTGTTCTGACCATATTTTATAGTAATTATTACCTGTCTTGTTAAAAAAATCCAACCGTACTTATAAGCAGAATTTCAGAAGCAGGCTAAATCAGAAGGAAATACATATAGCTTTAATGTAGCAAAGAGTTTTTCCGTTGCTCAAATGTACTTTTAAACTACGGATGATAGCCTTGTGTACGTTTGCTGCCGTCAGTGCGTAAGGAATGATCTCTAAGCAGGTGTATAGTTCCCGGTTGCACAAAATGAAATTAATTGTGTATGCATATTTTCATTCTATGTTAAATGAGGAAATCTAATGATAAAAGCAGCCTCAAATGATTTGTGCAGAGGGCATTGCTGTCTGTCATTTTATTAATGCATTTTATAATTAAACCTCAGGAAAGAGACTAATTACACTTAATTCCTTTTATGTAGGCATTCTGGTTTTATAACTGAAACATTTTTTGCATATTATTTGTTGCCGTTGTTATTGTTAATGAGTCCAAAAGGCTGAGAGATTGTCTGTACTTCGAGACTGACGAGCAACTCCACAATAGCTCTTTTGGTGAATTTCCAAGTACGGCCAAGCCCTATACCACTGCCTGGAGCCAGGCACAGGCTGGCTATCTGCGGTGCAAATTCCCTCACAGCAGAGTCTGCGCTGCCTGGAAAGCCGGGGTGCAGCGCGTGGCCTGAGCAAAGCTGTGGGGGACTTCTAGGCTTGGACCCCCGCCAGCAATTTTAGGGGTGTGAGCCTGGGTGTCTCAGGAAGAGACGGGGCATTTCTCTTTGGAGGAATTACACTAACGCGTCCCATGCCACTTTTGAAGCAACCACCCATGGAGACTGGGAGTCACAAACTCTCTTCTTCTGTGGCCAACCAGCTGTTTAAGCAGCTGCAGCTTCCTACCCCTGGAAATGCTGGGCTCCTTGCTCCTGCCGAGAGCGGCTCTTGCCTCCTGCCCAAAAGGGGAGGACACTGCGGGGAAGAGAGGGGCCACAGGACATGGACTGAGCATGAAATGGCTTTCACACCACTTCTCAGCAGGTGCTCTAGCTTTTTTTACTTTTCACTTTTTCACCTTTTCCTGAGAGAGGGAGAAACATTAGAAGTGTTATTGCAGAAGGAGAGCTTGGAAAGTGGAAAGTGTGTGCGGCCGAGCGCCTGCCGAGAATGGGCAGTGCAGGAGAGAGAAATGGAGTTTGCAGCAGTGGGTGCCTAACAAGAAAGCAAAGTGGACCTCTGGTACTACGGTAGACTTGATGTCTTCTGCAGCATTGCTGCAAGATAATCCATGTATATGTGAATTAAAAGTGTCAAAGATAAAAGGAAAATTCATTATCCTGCTGGAGTTAATTGATATACCATTACTTTTTTGAATAGAGTTAGGATGACTCAGTGTAGTATAATGTAATATTAATAGCGTGTATTCACCGCT
This sequence comes from Aramus guarauna, assembly GCA_013400195.1. Classification (NCBI taxonomy): domain Eukaryota; kingdom Metazoa; phylum Chordata; class Aves; order Gruiformes; family Aramidae; genus Aramus; species Aramus guarauna. Next base: position 461,694 of record VXBL01003597.1, read on the forward strand.
GCAATCATGGATGGGAACCAGTAGAGACTGTTAAAAAGGAAGAAGAAAATTTTCTGGTATCTCCTTGATGGTCTCAGGAAATTCCCATTAGGCAAAAGCAAAGCAAATTCAAGATTTGACAAGCTGATTTTATAGATCTTACATAGAAGCCTGGGCATAAATATTCATGGTGATTGCCTCATCCAAAGTTGCATCCAAACAGCAAAACAGAAAAGAAGCTAAACCTGACAAGTTAAACACAAAACCATAAAAAGGATTTTGAGGAGGAATAATGCTAAAATGTAAGAGCTAAGAATATGTTTTCAATCATACCAGAGGTGCAGAGCCTGCCGGAGAACCAAAATCTCAAAAGATACTTTAGGCACAAGGTAGAAAAGACTGCAGAAAAAAGTTAGGCAAATTCTTTGCATCAATGTTCACTAAAGAGGAGGACAGCAAAACTCCTACAGAGGGTCTGCTCGCCATGGGGGTGGGTCTGAGAAGCTGGTTCCAACAGCAGAGTCAGTGGCAAAGATTTTAGAACAATCTGCTGAAATGGATAGTAAGAAACCCCCAGAATTAGATGGCATTCATCCTCGACTCTGAAGGAATTTGGATATGAAGCTGCTGAACTAGTAGCTACAGGATATAATCTACTGCCTAAATCAGTAAATTGCTGAGTAGCAGAGGAATGGGAAGTGGCAAGTGTGACACCAGTCTTTAAGGACGGTCCTGGAAAGTAACCAAGTGAGTCTCATGTTCAATTGAGCAGAGGGAAGGAAGCAATAAGGACGGTGAGGGTTAGTTGGCACATGGGTAGTGATGATATAGTGGGGAAGGGTCAGTGTGACTATTGTAGAGGGAAGCCATTCCTCACAGATCTATTGCAGGTCACTGGAGCTGTCAATGACTATATAGATAAATGTGATCTGGTTAGTATAGTGACATTTTCAGAACACTTTTAACAGTAAAGCTTTCAATAAAGGCTCTGCTGTGGGATAAGAAAGAATAGGGTCTTCTAGGTAAGAGATTAAATTCTAGGGAAAAAGAGCTTTAAATAAGTGGTCAATTTTCATAATCAAAAGACCTTACCATAGTGATTGCTCTGTTCAGCATATTTGTAAATGGCATTGTGAAGAGGTTGAAGATTGGGGTGATAAGATTTGTAGGCAACACAATACCATGCAGGATTGTCAAACCTAAATTTAAAGTTAAAAGCTGTAAAAAGATATCACAATGCTATGTGTTAAAGCAGCAGGTGAAATTCAGTGGTGGTAAGTGCTAAGTGCTAAGTACAGTACATGTGGAAAATTACATAGACAATCACTCTAAATTAACCATTACCACTGAAGAGGCAGATCTCATAGTCCTTGTAGTTAGCTTGCCGAAAATGTCAGCCCAGTCAAAAAAGCAAACAGAATATTAACCATTAGAGAAAGTAGAGAATATAGGAGAAGCCATCGTTACGTTATTTAGGAGCACCGATATCCTGAAAACTGCAGATTGTTCCAGTACTCCCACCTCAAATGAATGTGGTAGACTGGGAAATGGTTTGGAAGAGGCCAGTGAGGCTGGTTGAGGGTAAAGAACAGTTCCCTTCTGAGCCAAGATGGAACTGACTGGTCAGCTTCAGTGGGAAAAATGTGGATATGATGTAGGTGAATAGAATAAGGAATGATATGGAGAATGAAGAAGGAATAAAAAGATTATTATGTTGTAGCTACAAACAAAATAAGGATTTTTTTTTTTTCTTTCCCAGACAATGCAAGCATTTATCTTTGGAATCCATTGATATAGTAAATCAGGAATGTCAAAAGCAGAGTGAATTCAAATAAATAGTTAAAAAATAATGCTAGATACTAAACATGAAAATTCCAGCATAAAAAAAAAATCCATAAACTGCTGATTGCCAGGGGCTTGGATGTTGTTATACCCAGTGAAGAGCCGTTTCAAACTTGCCCTCTATTCCTTTCCTAAACATCCTCTACTTTGTTGGAGTGAGGATACTGGGCTGGGTGGGCCACAGGAATGGGTCAAATACCTGTATTTGTTTAGCTTCATAGGTGATCTATCCTGATTTTTACTTGTTGTGGTTTAAGAAAACAGAGAAATGTGGCTGCCTCTGTCATTCCTGTTGCTGGATGAAGTGTTTCAGTTATCAGAGCAGCATCATTTGGTGTGTTAATTTTTTCCTAACATTCTTGATTCTTAATTTTTTAAGGGCTAATTAATTTTTTAGACCTGAAAACCTTTATAAATCTTCCATGAAATACAGATATAAATATGGTGCCTGCCTGCCAACTAAGTACTTTATTCTTAAAATTTCATACTAAACCATTTTTAGCAAGATTATTAACTCGTTCTTTTTCATAGCTGGCTTGCAGGATTTTGCTATTAGGCATAGAGCTACAAGGATGCTTTGAATGTGTCAAATTGAGTACATTTTCAGAATAATTATGTTAATTACATGTGAGAGAGAAATATTCTTTCTCCTTACCTTTCTGCAAACAAATTCTAAAAAAATTCTCACACACACAGAGCCTTTTGGAGAAATGCTGAATAATAGTTCACCTACAGTTAATTCACTCTTGATTTATTAAGCTTTCACACTGTCAAAATGTATTCAGGATCCCCGAGGACTTCAGTTTGCATTTCTGTGTTGTGTAGACACATGAATGTTGATCAGCTTTATGTCTGCATGTCAATATATTCTTCCTTGAATTCTGCCAATTACACTAACCCGGCATTGAGCTCCTCTTGCCACAGGCTGGCATACAGCTCTTACGCTCAACTATCCCAGTTGAATTCCCAGCGTTCAGATCAATCACCCCCAGTCTCACTACAAGTGAGATTGGACAGTGATGTATGTAGTAGGGAATTGGTGTGTGAATGAGATTACCCCAAAGGGACATGCGATTCGGTGGGAAAGCATGGCTAACATCTTCCTGTACTGTTCAGAGGGATCACAAATCACAGAATAAATGGATGGGACTAAGAATATCTTTGTCTTTGTGCTCCATTGTAACGACAGTGTTGACGTTCACTGAACACTTACTATAAAGGTAAGATTTATATTACAGCATAAAGTAAGCCAGGTATGCCAGAGGTTTTAAGAGTAAGTGCTACTTATGTAGAAAAGATTGGCTACTTAACTGACAGGAATCACTCTGTAGGCATTTGTCTTTCAGATGTCTGCACCAGACCTTAGTCAAACAGAGGCTGGTGGAACACTGTATGCTCCTGGAGCATTCTTCTGTCCCTTATGTGCGGACAGAACATCAATATTTTCTATCAAAATGCTAGTGACTTTTCAGTGGGGTTTCTGACAGCCTTCTCAAGCCCTCACTCGTACCAAGCGCTCAGCAGCTGACTCCCTACTGCTCCCAGCACACCACCTGGGGAAGACCTTCTCGGCTCTTAGGACCTACCACTGCTCCTTCCACCTTTATGCTTGCTGTGACTAGCGTAAACTTGCAAGAGGCTTTCCAACAGCAACATCCACTTTTCTCCAGTATTCTGAACATAGGACTTCACTGCCTTTTAAGACTTGGAGATTTGCACGAGTAACTCAGCAGTATATCTCAAAGTCTTCAGCTTGCTTTCTGATCCAAAATAGGGGTCAAAAGTTTGCTATGGCAAAAGTTAAGGATTGCACTGGTCAATCCTTGGTTTATTTTTGGATACAGCGATTGCCCTATATGTTTGTAAGAAGGTCATGACGGATCAAGACATTCTTGCCTTCTTCCCACTTTTTCGCTGCAGCTTTCCTGATCAGATAAAAAATGCTGTATCTGTGATCTTCTATCTCTACTGTGTGACAACTGCTTGCCTCCTATTTTTAGTTCTTTTTCCTCTAATCACTGTCAAGCTGAGCTGAGCCACTTCTTGCTTGCTGTACTTACTGGCTGCAACCTCAGTTGTATTCCACTGCAGACTGTAGGAAATAATCCTTTAATGTGGGGCTAATCAATGGTGCAGCATTGCAAACAGACACTCTGTTCTTCATTAAGAAGAAATCTAGGAGAGGCTCTATACCAGTGCAAATTGTGGGGTCTGCATGGCAACATGCTCTTAAAGATTTCCATTTACTGTAGAGTAAAAAAATCGTTCATTCTTCCTTTTGAGCTTTTATTGGATGGTCTCTGACAGGAAACAATCAGTCCTGTTGACGATCAGTGCTTTTTCATATTTACCCCTTTCCTTTGACAATAGGACTACAAAAAGCTGAGATAACCCTGCAGAGACTCGGTTCTGGAGAGATTGAAGTGATGTAGCAGTAATGTGTTCAAGGCGGAATTGCAAAGATTATGGGAAGGTCTCTGTGTGTGAAGCTACAGGAACTGTATGTGATTTCTGGTACAAAATTTGTCTGTGGAATGGGAATCTCACAAAACAATACACGTGGCAGCCCCGCCATTTCTGCTTGGATTTTATATTCTCTGAGATGCAAGAAAACAGCTACTAAAAATACATTTTAAAGGAATGATGACACTTTGCACATAATGACATGGACTTAAAAGAAACATCTGTGGAAGCTGTATTATGTTCAAGCCTCACACAGGAAATGATTCCTTAATTGGTGGAAACATATGACTTTGATCTTTTAAAAACCTAGAAATCAAGGTCTGCTATAAACAGATACAGTGATAAAGTGACTAGATGAACAGCAAGATAAATATGTGCAACAACAAGCAATCAAGAAAGTTGAAATGGAAAAAAAACCCAACATGATGAACACAACTGAGAAAGACTTCTGCTTTGCGTGGTATAAAAGCCTTTCCAAACACTGCAGGGACATAATTAACTAAAGCTTCTCTAAACTTTGCCTACTTTTCAGCTCTGCCTATATAGTCACTGAATCCAGAATAGCTCAAGTGATTTCTGGGTACCTGACTTGAGATGTTCAGGAGAGTCCTGCTCCAGGGAGACAGGTTTATAATCCCTTGTTAAACTCCACTGTTATACAGTGTTTTCAGAGCCCAGATAGATAGCTGCCTACATCCTGCCTATTCCTTTGAGAAGCCTGAAGAGAAGCCTGAAGAGTACCTTGACCCTAATTCATTGCTTCTGCAATGTTAGCAATAGTCAACTATTACAGGGCACCCTACGTTTAGAAGCCTGACTTCTAGGCTTTTCAAAGGGAACCTAAAATTATGTCTCCTTTGACTCCAGAGAGGGCTTTAAAATCAGGTTATGAGTTTTATAGGTGCTCTGTCCCTCTTATTGCAAACACAATGTTTTTGCACAGGTCATGTTGTCAGAAGGAAAAAAACCAGAAGTTGCCTGACCTTGTATTTAGGACACTTACAAAGAGGCAAATGTCAGCTTTGAATGCTGTCAAATACTCATACGTGGGGTTTTGACAGCAGTTTCAAATATAATGCTTATGCCTTCCATGATTTGAAACTTTAGTTCTGTTTCCTTCCAAATAAGAGACAGGCTCCCTTGTCTACCTGCCTTTTTTGACCCTTGGCTCTTGAATACTGAATTCTTCCTTTTAGCTAGGAATAATTCTTGGTGTAGGTGGATGAAGTTTCCCAAATAACCACAGATGAGGTTGGTGTGATCTCTGTTATCATGGGAAAGGTTCATAGCAAGCTAGAACAGACCGAGCAAGGCCACACAGAATCCTATGCAACAACACAGAAGCTCATAATTGATGCTGTTGGAGCTTCCTGACCCTTGTGCCTATTTTTATCTCCAAATGTGTACAACTGAAACAAAGAGAGGGGCACAGACCGCAGGAAAAGCAACAAACAGAAAAAAGTATTGAAGAGTCAAAGGAAGACTGCAAGGCATGAAAGTATAAAATTCTGCAGTGCCTCTATATATCAGATGTCTGTTCTGCAAATATATAAGAAAAACCTACAAAAGAATGAGAAAAATAATGTAGTATTAGGAGATATAAGAAGCTTGAGATAGGGCTAACTGGTGTACATGGACTGAGAAAAATGAGTTGACAAGGCAATGAAAGTAGAAATGTCAGGCCTGAGAAGTATGACTTTCGTGGAAGATGTGAAAAAGGATGTAACTCACAAAGTGACAAAATGACACAGATGCACATTGCGTATAAAAAAGCACATTTCAGCCTCATTCTTCATGAATTTTACATTCACTAAACCCATTTGTGCAAGATACTTTGTATCTTTGCAGCCCTCAGCCACAGGCTCTTTGTTTGATGCTGGTTTCAATAAGCATGCTGGCTGCAGGAGATATCATTCAAGGCAATAAGAGATCTGTTGATCATATCTCACACGTCTAGAAAACACTACGACCATCCTTAACAATTCTCCTGAGAGCAGTCAGTAGTTCCCCGTCTCTAAGGCAGGAAGGGATAGAGATCTGCAAGCAGAACTCTGCTGATCATTGTCCTCAGTGCAAGACAAGAAGAGAAATATGTTATCGTGAGCCTCATCTAAATAGACCTGTAAAATTGTTGCCGGTAGCACTTGAATCTTCAGAGGCTGTGGGGCCTGTGCTCCACATTGGCTGTGTTACATCTCTCATCCCTGGTGACTGATTCAACTCAATACTACTGTCACTGGTAGCGTGCGCGCAATATTCTTGCCCTACTCGGAGACCAGGCCTTGCAGTTCTATTTTCCAATATTGCCAACACCAACTAGTTTCGAATTTTTTTCCTGATGTTAGGATTAAATGAGAAATGGAATCCTGATGTGCTCAGACCTCTGCTAGTTCTGGATTTAAGATATCAAAGGCAATAATCCTCCAAACTTTTTTCTTGATTCTTTTAGTACATCCTTGTCTTATGGAGCACAGACACGGTCCTATTCACTCCTTTTTTGCCATGGTGTGCCATGAACGACAGAGTCTTATATTCCTGGTATTCCCTCATCCTGAAGAAGAAAAGAGAACGGAGATAAATTTTTAGAACTCAGAGGTCTCAGCAAGTCTACCTGCCATTTAAAGTTTTGGATAGCCACTTTTTCTTTTATAGTCTATTTCTCAGATCTAATGAAATGTGCTTCATTATTTCTAATTTGTATGATACCTTGCTCTTTGTGAAATCTCATTTCATTTACTGAGATTATTTGAGTCACATGTTTCAAGTTCCGTAAACCTTTGCTGCAGTAGGCTTTTCAGAATTAACTTTTGCCTGTATTTAGACCTCAGAATCTTTTGAATGTGTGCTGATAGTCTGTCACAGTTTTTAGCACATGTCCAGGTGGAATATACCTGCTGGGCTCATCCCATCACTAAGGTTTTGCAGTGCCCACTAGTAGCGTACAACACGCAGACTTTGACTTGCCTATCTGGAGCTGTCTTTGGTTAGAGGTTGCATTGCTTCAGTTATACAAAATTATAAACCCACTAGTATAGATGTAGTTCTGTTACTTTAAAGTACTTTATATTCTTTCATTTATTTCTGTAAAGGAGGGAGGTTTATATCAATATGAATGTAGGGCTTCTATCAGAGCTTTTGCTCGCTATAGCTAGACTGACAGCAAGATGTTATTTGTGGAATACATTTATTTATTGCACACATTTTTTTCAACAGCTTAGCTGATTTAATTTTTCTTTTCTTGGTTTGGTGAGTAGGAATAGTGGAGTTACATGCATTAATTTTTTCTATAAATACGATCTGTGCCTTGTGTTAGCTGCTTCATGTTTTTCTGTAAGGCTTCAGTTAAATCGAAGAAGGCTGTTCAAGCAGGAGAAAATAGGAAGCAATACAATAATGCATAAGAAGATCATGAGAGGAACTATTAGCTGGAAAATGCTCCCAATAAAGATCCTACCACATAAGCATGGTTTACTTGCTCCAGTTCTGAAAGCCTAGGATCAGAGAATCTGATCTTTAAAGACAATGGTATGTGAAGTGAGAAGCACTACTAAACAGATTTTTGCATAGTTTGCTATAGAGGTGCATCTGTGGAACAGAGAGATACGGAACTGCAGTAAGCAGGCTGGTGGTCCCAGGCAAGAAATAGGAATGATCCTGCATTATTGACAGCAGATGTAAACTTAGGAAAGGAGATAGAGGTGCAGAATCTGCTTCCTTTGATCATCTTCTTATATACTCTATTTCTTTCAGCATTTTTTTTTTCTATTTTTGTTTTGAAAAAGCTGTTTCTTGAGCTTCTGCTGTCCATCAGTTACAGGTCACTGGAGACAAAACTCTTGCAAGTTCCAAAGCCATTTGTGACTGTCCGGTTAAAATGGCTGTTAAACAGAACACAACGCAAGGCTCTGACAAGACTGGAGGGTAAAACTGATTCCAAAGAACGACACACTTAAAGGGGAGAAAAAACAGTTACAACTATCTGCCTGAATAACACTTGACTGTGTATTGTGGCAATATAAACAAAATAGCTTTAAGATAAGTTATTTTAGAAAATATATTAACATTTTTCATTATAAGATACAGGATTTTTCCTAATGAAATTGAAAAACGCTGTGTACTTGTTACACACTTGGTATACTTAGGCTATTAACAGAGTGGATAGTCTAACTTCATTCAAATGATGCACACATTTTAATAGGTTGGTTTTTTGCCTAATATAGGTTATTAATTGAAATGAGCCCTCTCTAAAGACATTGTTCTTCTGTTGTTCTATAATCTTAGCCATATATTTCCAAATATATGATTCCAGAGCTTATTAAAAGCACAACTTTTTCCTCATCTTCAATCCCATTATGGCTGATAATGTACATCTTGCTGTGGTAGTGCTACAAGTGAAGGAAAGAATGAAAATACTCACCAGAGAAGATTTTCTTGAGTTAAAGTTCTAGCTGTGGAAGTAATTCACCTATATTTCACACAACAACTATTGTGGGAGTAGTTCTCAGTTACCAGTTGCCTGCCTGGCTTCCTTGTCACAGGGACTGCTTGTGCCATTGCTCCCATATGCAACCTCCCGGTGCCAGGGGTTTGCACTCCATGGTGCGACTGAGCACTAACTGACTTCTAAAAGTCTATAAAGTGGGCAAATTAAGAGTGATTCGAAGCATGCTAAAACTCCTGAGTTACATACAGAAAGTCTCTGATTGTATGTTTAGACCAATGACAACGCTCTTTCAGCATGAAGTCAAACTCGACGAGATTGTTAGTATCACGAAACAGAATCTGTGTAACAACCATGACATTTGCAAAATCCGCTATTATTATTGTACAGAACACAATTTCCATTGCCCATCTTTATAATTAAATATTGGTTCAACAAGACTGCACTAATTAGATACATAAACAAATTTTTTATGTTGACTTTACTACAACTAGACAGATTAAAACCATCTATTTTTGATGACGTTATTTTTCCTACACAGAACACGTAGGTTTTTTAATCATGGAATTTCTTAAGTGAATGCTTTTAGGTTTAGTATTTGGATGTGGTGTTATTATGATTTCTACCAATACAGGAATCAAATGCACTAAGACCTATGCAGACAAACAGCGAAAACCAATCCCAATCCCTACAAACAAGATTGAATAATGTCAATAAACAAACGTAGCGAACACTATGTGGACAACTTGATTAAATTAGTAAAATAACACAGACCAGGTCTTAGGTTTTATAGCTTTCCAAAAAGTGTCATATAGATATTGCTTTGCTTTTGTGATTAGAGACATAACTGTTAATTTTCCTGATATTATTATCAAAGTAATACCAAACCCTTTGTCAGAGATTTTTGAGTTGCTTAGACATGAGTAAAAGAATAAGGAGAAAAATATACAAAACAGTAACAGCTACTATCAACAAGAAGTAATACATTTATTCCACAAAGAAACTACACAGACCTGCTATAAGTTTCAAGTAATTTCTTCAACTCTTCCAGGACAAGTTTATAATATTAGAGGTATTTGGCATTGGTTCTTTAAATCTGATCAGAGATGAAAAAACCACTCTCTCTTTGATCCCATCAGCAAACATATCTGTAAAGGCTGAAAAAAAATTTTACGACGCATTTTACTTACCCTCATCCTTCCATTTCTTATGGCTGGTCCATCTTCTGCTAACCTCAACACATACAAATCCATTTTGTACTCCCTTCCTCCTCGAATACTAAACCCAAAACCTTTGGCTCCTTTCTCCAAATCAACAGTGAAATAATCAAAGTCCTGTATAGATAAATATAAAATGAAAGACAATTAACCATATGAATGCCATTGTATACATTCAAGAAAACTAAAATACACCTCTTCAAAAGTGCACCTATCCAATTGGTACAAGCAAAGTGACCTTCAAAGGTCTTCTGCACTGACAGAATTTTGCCATTTCTGAAAAGAGACTTTAGCCAAACGTAAACGCCTAAGTCTAAACCACCCTGAAAGGGCATCATCCAGCAGTTGCCTGGTACCAAAAACTCTCTAGATGGTTTCCATACTTTCATGGTATCCAAGTGTAAGTGTTCATGTCTATGCAAGAAATGCTGGTTTGGCAAGTGAGGTAGCAGGCAATTCCTGTGTAAACACCATCACAACTGAAAATTAGTAGGAGAGACACCGTCTAAATTTCCAGCAGAACTTAACACGGCTGGACTGCATGGAGTTACGAAGTACAGCAGCTCTCATTGCTTTGGTTAAAACGTGCTTCAGGAGGAGGTGGGAAGTAGATTTGAGTTTCACCCTTTCCATGTCCTGCAAAGACTGAGATTCATCCTTCCAGTTTTTCCTTGGTGGACCCTAACTACCAGCACCATAGAGGGGTCTGGGTGGGAACTTGCTCGGTTGCTTCTGATCCATTGACAGCCAGGAGTGCAAAAGCCATGGCAGTAGGAGGAAAGTGAGAGCAAGTTTGGGTTGTGCAGACCAGTGGCTAGAGAATTAAACTGGAGATGGTGAGAAACAGGTAGTTGAGACGCTAAAAAGCATTGTGTAGGATATGTGCACGGGGATAGGGATTTGCTATTTAGATACTGACATGCATACAATTTTCAGAGGGTTCTCTGGATCCTGTTTAAAAATCTGGATATTTCCATTGATATGTGTTTTGTGTCTGACTTTGAAAATATGGACATAGAAACCATCATTACATGGTTCCAGCACACGGTGTCCAGAAATTTACATTCTCTTACTTAATATTTTTCTGAGCTCTGTTTTTTCTGCCTTTATGTAAGGAGAAAGGAGGATTTTTTTTGAAAGTCTGAACTTTGGGGTAAATCCTTAAATTTTCATAGCTGTCAGTAAATACTTGTCATCAGCAGACTCTTGCCCAAGGTAACATAACTGTTCATCTAGGGTTTATTTCTTGGAATTTGTAAGGTCATGCCTGATATCAAAGAAACTAGTTGCAAACCAGTTTCTCCTTTCTCCTCATCCAGACTATTACCAACAGAAATGTAATTTTATCAGTTAGGATTAACATTTATTTATTTATTTATTCATATTAGATAAAATCTTCATCTTCAACAGTGCTGTAGAAATGCAAATCTGACCTAAGTACATCCACTGTTTGATGACTGTATTATGTTCCTAGGAATACAAAAATTTCTCTGCTGATGCAAGCGCAGCTTACTTCAGAGCTTTCATATTAAGTCTCCAGTACCTTAAAAATAGCACTTATTTAACTTTATAGTCACACGATTATTAATGCAATGTTATTTGACAGATCACCTAGTTCTTCATTAATATTAATGGTTCTGAAGGAATTTTCTCTACAGAGAAACAGTAACTCGGAGTAACAACAATAAAGGTGCCTTTTTCTTCTGTAAAGTCAGCTTTTTTACCAGTATACACGACCTCTCCCTGCAAACCCCAATGCTTTCTGTTTGGGAGTGCTTTACGTATTTCAGTTTGTACCTGGGGCTGCCTGTACTCTGACAGCGGGTACTGCCTGGTGTCAGGCGAATGCTGCCTGTAATCCATCAAGGGCGGCTGCCTGTAGTCGAGAGGTGGTGGCTGCTGGTAGTCCATCACCGGAGGATGCCTGTAGTCCAGCGGAGGCTGTCGGTAGTCTGTTGAGGACTGCCTGTAGTCTGTAAATGGAGGTTGCCGGATATCAGGTTTCACATCCTGTCTGGCTTTTACTTCTGACCTATAGCTGAGAAAAGCAAAATGACTTTGGTTCAGAAAGCGGCAAAACGCTAAAGCTGTGCATTACGTGCAGCATTGAGGACTGAAAGCGAACTGCTTGGCTGCAAAATTGCATAAAACCATTTTTTCACAGAGAAGCAAAACTTTAGAGGGTAACTAGTCAAGGCATCCAAAAGCAGTGAGCGCTTCTGAAACATGGACCTCAGGGATTTTCCCTCGGGTCATACTGTGCAATTTTCCAGCTCATATCAGTGGGGTCAGGGTTAGGCTCAGAGGGACAGGAGCAGGAAAAGCGTTCTGATTCCCGCTTATCTTGCCTACCTGGAAGATAAAACTGTGCGTGAAAAGACCCACAATACTCACTAGAAATTAATCCACATTTTGAATGAATGAGAGCATGGTTTTACCTATGTTAATTTATCTCTGAAAAGATAATCTAAATAATCTGAACATTTCAAAATGTTTCAAGATATGCTTCAAAACTTCGTCACTTTATTAGTACAGTTACAGTGACATGATGGCAAATCTTCCCACACACTAGCTTTAATTAGCTAAACGGCTATTCAGACACGTAAATATCAGAACTATTTCCCTTTGACTTTTCTAAGAAGATGAAAATAGCCTCCTGCCATATGCTCTTTTAAAACCTGCACTTGGCATCTATAATGAGACCTGCATGTATACATGCAATCTTCTCTCTCTCTTTACTCAGTATCATGATCCTGTAAAAAGAAGATGGAGAACAAACAGGCTAACTGTGGTGCTGAGCCTTATTAGTAGTGGAAGTAAAAATACTAGTGAGCATTCCTAAGGGTTTTAAATATCTTATAGTATTTTGATTTTGAAACAGAAACAACGTATGTGGCTATATAAACAAGTCATAATCTGACTTTTAAAATCTTGTGAAAAATGATACTATATGAGCTAGCAATAATGGACCTTTTTCTGGAATAAGAGCCATCCTTAGGCAGGTTCCCAATATACAACCCCAGCTGTATCCCAGAAGATGATGCTTTTATTCACAGTTGGAGTTACTCTAATTTTTGCCGCATATGTAAATGGTGACACGATCAATTATAGTTTATGCTTTTTGGTAAAACTATTTCAGAATTTCTTTTTGGATCTTTAATTAATATAGTTTACTGGTCCATTCTGAAAATTTCCAGTTCAGCAGACATTTAATACTGACTTACAATGGCGCAGAGATACTTTTGTGGAAGCTTTACATTGGATTTTGCCAGAAACATATGTCTTCTAGGAGGTAATCACTTTTGGAAGAAGTATTCAATGAAATATAAGGCAAAGAAATTTGCCAAGTGTGATTAATTGAGAGAAAATAATTTTGGACAAGTGAGATTGCTGCATCTGTGAAGCAAGCAGAATTAGAGGGCGGGCTGCCTAAATCATGATCGAACTCAAGTACCTCCAAAGGCAAAAAGCTACAATTCTCTAACCAGCACCTCCTATTTGGGGAAGAGGGTCTTGATGAGGTATGCTGGTTACTGAAGATTAGCATAAAGACAGTCAGTGTAATCAGCCTCATTTAGCATGCCAAAAATTAATCCAAAGACTAAATAGTGTTGATTAGAGATCACGGAAAGTTGTATCATCCCACAGCCTGAGCATGCTTTTTATATATACAGCTTTTAATACAGCTGGTCACAAAATTTAATTTTGACCATTTAATTTCCATCACAGATAAATTGAGCAATGCATATACATAAATTACACATGAGAAATTAGCTGGAAAATGATACATCCTAGATAAAACCTGTTGTAAAAATATCTTCCTGACTCCAGAACTGCAATAGACCAAAAAACCCCAAAACATGTAAGATAATGAAAAAAAAAAAAAAAGAAAAAAAACCAGTCCACCTCATGATCGGATACTGATATACCCTTGTTTTGAAGTTGTGGTGATATAAGAAAGTACGTTAGCAATGAAATTACTAGCAAGGAATACTCAGTGCTTAGTTCCTCGGCAAACATCTGAGCCTGATGGATACTTGAGGAAGTTTGGCTGGACCCTCGCTCATAATAGCACGTGTCATACCTGAACAAGGCTTGCAGATCATCCTGGCACGCACAAGTCACGCTCCGCCAGGGCAATCACCCACGAGCGACGGCTCGCAGCCGCTAGAAACAGCACGAAGACCCAACGCAAGGGTGTCCCGTGGTCCTCGCAGGAGGCAGAGGCTGGAGGAGCCGCTCTTACCTGTTTTCGTGTCCCTGGAGCTGGAGGGGCTGTGGCGGCGGTGGCTGGGCGACGGGGCTGTGCTGGGCGACGGGGCTCTGCTGCGCCAGGGGACTCTGCTGGGCCATGGGGCTGTGCTGCTGGGCCATGGGGCTCTGCTTCTCCGAGCTGGGGGCCGAGGCTGGGCTGTTCAGCTCTGCGTAATGGGAAGCTGGAGATTAAAGACCTGCCACGGCGTGACATTTAGTAAAGGGCAAAGGTAGACAATGATCATTTTTGGTCACACGCTACCTCTGAAAATTTATGCTTTGTCGCTTTTACTCTCTTGGGTTATAATTAGATTTTAAGACATCTGAACCTAATGGGCTCCTTTTGATAGTCCTTGGGATCTGAAATCTTGGTCACTTCTATAACTCTGGTTGACACCTCCATTATTTAAAACCCAACTGAACAAGGCAAATGACTCCATGTTTCATGTTTTCTTTCAAAGCCTGGAAATACTGATATTTGAAAACTTTTCATTTTGAGAGAATGAACGATTTTATTGCTTTCACCACTGTTAAGGGATGACAGACTGTTGTAACAAAAGGTAAAACACTGGTGTGCTTGTGTTAGCTCCTGCTGTCTTTGAGCTCAACAGGAGTTTCCTATCTTTTTAAAATTTTTTTGGACTGTGAACAGCAAAACCAATCTCAATAAATTCTGACTAACCAGCTAAACCGATGTTTTATTTCACTGTATTGTGCCAAATAACCAGGGTTTCACATAGGGACACTGCAGAAAACCAGAATCCTTCTTTCCAAACAACATAAAATTCAAAAAGACAGAGAGGCTGGGGTAGGAAATGTGGCCTCGTGGCCTTATTACAAATAAGGGATGCCAATTGCTTTTAGGCTTCCTGCTGCACTTGGGGGAAGATACATTTGGCACTGAGCTGATATCGAATATATTGCTCCTGACACGCTGGCGTGGTTATGTTGCTCGTCATTTACCTGTTAAGAAGTGTAAACGAGAGAGACTCCACCCACAAGAAGACAGAGCACTGCAGAAATAATTGCTCATGCATTATCAACAGCAAAGGTAGGCGTAATATTTTTTTTACTTCTGCTTGCAACAGAATGAGTGAGGCCGGTGCAGCGTCGTTCAAAGTGTCCAGAATGGACATGCACATGGCTGAGCATCCCTGGCAGAGATAACTATGCATGACCCAGGTCTTGCCTAGATTTATTTTTGAATTTAGTTTGATTTTTGAATGATTTTATTTTTTAGCATGTGAGTTTGTCCCCCATGACTGCACATTTCTAATGGCTCTGTACTTACATAATCTATGCTCATAATGATTTTAAAAATTTTGGCTACTTTATTAAAAATCTTTTCAATTTAGGCTTAATTGTCAAAAAAGCTGGTATATTTGCACTTAAAACACTCCTCATGCAGGCATAAGCAATACTTGTCTGTGTAATTACTATGCTTAAAGCGTTAATTGCCCATTTTGCATCTGCGAGTCTCTTTTGTATCACAAAGTTTCAGAGACGAAGATTGGGAATATTGCCCCTCATTTCTACATTACTCTCATAACTATGGATGAACTAGTCAAATCATAAGCTGCTTCTAAAACTGCTTTGCATTTAAATAGTATTTTTCACCTGAAAGTACATTATAGAGGTATTAGATTTTTTTCCTAATTTTATAAGCTGGGAAGCTAATATCAGCAGGCAAATGAGGTGTCCGGTGTCACACAGTCACAGAGGGAAGCCATGACTTGGACACATATAATTTCTCTCCACCCAAGAACATCTTGTAGCACTGCATCTCAGATGCACCTCTGCTTTCCTTCTCACTTAAGGTATCCCTCTCTAACACCGAACCATTAGCAATTTGCTAATATGAATTAATCTGGGTAGCAGGAGGCCTAAATAAGCTGCACGGACTGCATGCAGCATCACGCTTGTTTGTAGAGGTTTGCAAAACTGACCTCCGGTGATTATATGGCAGCTCTTTGGTGAGAATTCTGAACTTGCGTGTGTTTGTGGTTTTTCCCTTCACTGAATTCATTTAACAAAGTAGATAACTCCCCCCAGTTGCAGTCCATGGCCCATGTCAGACTATTTCCTTGTCCTGTTGCTGGATGCTGCAGCAGAAGGTGAAGGTCGTCTAACTGGAGCATGGATCATTAAGTAATTACATTACTTGCTGTGTGACATTCCTAGCTCTAATAGTATTTATTGCTGAGATATAAAGTCACAATCTCATTGTTGTTGTTTGGTCCTTGTTACTCCTCGAGGAGCATAGGGCTGCAACAACACTATGCCACCGAACCCGGTGGCATAGTGTTGTTGCAATTTCTGTAACAGATTTTGTTTTTTACATGATTGGGTTGTTAGCCCAAAACAAAACCCCCAACCTGGAGCACCTGCAACATTTTAGTCTGGCCCAACAAGGCACGCAAGCCACCACACCACGACAAGGTAAGCTGCACCAACTAGTGGTGGCACAATCTCATTAATATAGTATAATTCATATACCAGTGCAGCACATGGCTAAACTAAAACACATCGCTAAGCTAAAAAAATCCCTGAAATCAACCCCAAAACCCATGAAGCAAACATCAAAAGATCTCCACTGATTAGCTGCAGAGTAATGACCAGAATAATGAATCTGTCCCCTTACCTTACCTTACCTTACCTTACAAATGAGAGAGATAATTTAGGGTTCAGTTCTTTGCTGCCTTGTGCATTTATAGTGATATACATGGAGGAAACTACCAAATCTGAACTCCTCCTTCACACCCCTTTGTCACAGGTAGGCAAAGATGGCTGGTGACAGCCATTGCAGTTTCTTCTGAGCCAAACTTTGGTATGGTTAATAGCAGGATATAAAGGAACAAACTCAAAACCTGGCTCTCTTGTAGGCTGCTTTTCCATGTACAAGAGAATTATTCCGAAAGACATTAACACTGACTCTCTGGTACTCAGCTCTCTCTCAGGTTTCTCCAGATTTGCTTTAGATACCCTTTTCATAACTAGAAACCTTTTCAAGAATTCAGATATTATTCCAGCTAGTTCTAAGGCTGTAATTTTGGTCTGCTGTACATTACAGCCGAGAAAGCGAAACAAAAGATGTTCCTTCAAGCGGTGACATAATTCAAGCTAATTGGAGGCTACTTAAAATTTTCTTCCTGTTTTTAAGGGCCATTGACTTACCCTCCTGAGGAATGATGCGAAGAGTTACGCTGAGACCTGCATCTTTAATTAGCTTCACAATATCTGCATGAGGCATGTTAATAATAGACTGGCCATTCACAGCTAAGATCCGGTCTCCAACTTTAAGTTTTGCACAGCGATCTGCAGGACTTCCATCAATTATCCGCCCGATTTTATGGGGTACAGCTAGACAAGGAAAAAGAGTCACAGTTAACATACGCGGCAACAAATGGTGACGTTCGCAAGCAGAAGAAAATGAGTTCATTTGGAAGAAAGTTCTACATGAATTAAAAACGGCTCGTGTATAAACATTTAAGAATATAAATTCTTATACAATGGCATTTGCATTAACACAGTACAGATTTCACTAAAAATTCAGCATCCAGATGGGCATATATATATGGCATATACGTATGAAGTCCAAAATCAGCTTATCGTTCAGCTAGTTTGCAAACCTGGCACGTAACGAGATAATAAACAGATCAGGAGAACAATAAGGCCTTAAAATAGTGAAGGGGATAAATTTGCACAATAAGTAGTAGTCATAAATTACCTCCCACCCCCTAGTTTGCAGAATTTCTTTATTTGTATCTTGCAACAGAGGCACTACAAACATGATTTATTTTATATACAAATAGATGTTATTACTGAAAATGCCCAGGGTTCACTAAATTGTTCTCCTCCTCCGTTCAAACATGTTAATTGATAAATAGAAATCAGACTGAAGATTTATTGAGATGTGCAGCTTTTAGTTAGATACGTGCCAGCCTGAATTTACAGCTAATTATGAGTGCATAGACACATTTACTACATCAAACAGACACGCACACATACACACAGTCTCAAAACGTTACAGACCAACATTGCTTCTCCTTTCGCTCTTCTCTGTGGTTCTCCATCTTTCTGTGTACTCCATCCATTCTCTTGTTTTGCCTTTTCCCTCATTTCCTGATGAATTTTCTAAAAATTACTCTTGATCTGTCTCCCAGTATTTCCTCCCTATTCTCCTCTGGTTTTTACACGAATTTGCTACATGCGTATTCTATAGCTGACTCTTCTCTCTATTTAGACTCCCCAAAGAGCGTTTTTCTTTCTGTCTGCTACTCATAAATATGCTTATCACAAGTAAATTTGACTATATATTCTATTAATATCACAATGGTGTCTGAATACCCCTCACTGATCCTGCATTTCAGTCTTGGCAAACTTAGCACAAAGCTGCTCAGCCTCATTATCCACCTGCAACTGGGATTTAATAAGAGTTGTGTTTCCTTTTTTTGAAAGAATATATCCTTAAAATTCTAATATCTAAAGAGAACTTGGAAAAGGTGAAAGAAAAGATTAATCAAGTAGATTTTTTAAAATATCTAGGCTATCAATGTTCATATAAGCCAGTGCTCTAACAGGACATGTGTTCAGAATACTCCATTTGCAGAACAAATGTCTCAGCCCTCTGATAAACATTCCCTGAAGGTGATGGTGACAAACACAGATTGCGCATCTCATGCAAAGTCACAATACACATACCTCAAAGTGACTTTTGTTTCTAGGGTAGACACAAGTGCTGTTGAGAGTGTTAAAAATTAATTCTCTGAGAACTGAAAACATGAGTATTCTGAAGTGCAAGCCATAATCAAACTGCATGCTTCTGTACTACTATAGTTCAGGCAAGAATATAAATTAAATTATGGCTTTGGTAATACGAACACTACTAGTGTACTTCAGAAATGTCTTGCTGCTTAGGAAATAAGCACCTAATTTATGCCACATTATCTAAACCTTTCTATGTTTTTAAATATACTAAATACGAATAGCCACACTTTGTACAAAACTTGTGTTTATTTTGCCCGCAATGCAGATGTATAACTGCCTCGCATGGATATCAGTAAGTAAACAAGTAAAAGAGTAACTTGACACTGAAACATTTTGCATCCACACAGAGCCTTTCACATCAGTTCTTAAAGCATCACCAAGAATCGTTTAAGCTAAGACAAAAACGTGCCTGTTTCTGGTGTATGTAATAAAAGATCTGTCTGAAACTACCATGTCTGCACTACACATCAGTGGAGATCTGAAGATGAGACTGTCTTATATGAAGGAGCAAGAAATTTAGTAGGGGAAAAAATGGGAAATTATGATGGCCGAGATGCCACAGTCAAAATTCCCGTGCTTGCCCTTTCTAACCATAATGAAGGTGTTTTTGCTAGCCTAAATAATTAGGTAAAGGCATCGTTTCATTAAAGAGGGGGGTGGGTGGTGGCTGGGAAATCCTATTAATTTTCCAGAACAATTTTTGTTGGACTTCTTGCACCTGACAAATGAGAAGAGCAGATGTCTGCTTGTTTGAGATGTCTGCTAAAATCAAAGCTGGAGGTGGGAGAGCCACGAGAGTCTGATTCGCTCCAAATCCTGAGAAAAGGGAAGGGAGGGAGAAAAAGGAGAAACTTTGTATTCCTTTTTTCTTACTCTTAAGCCTAATGGCCTTTACCTTCCCGATAAAGGTTTCTACTCTAAACGTTTTGGTATCACTGCACTCCCTTAGTCCTGCCATGCTATGAAAGGATCAGCAGCAGGTGACCTTCAGAACAAAGCTCCTGTTTGTCAAGGTACCTTTTCTACTGCACTTTAGGTTTTGATGATTTAATGCTCCTCTTCTGAGGTTGTATTGGTGCAATGTGTTGCCATACGATCTGGCTGCAGAGCGGGGTGTGGAAAGCGTTTGCAGAAGGAACGTGAATCTATCGGGTTCTGCAAAGGAGACCACTGGTATGCTATGCTAGGCTTTCATGGGCAAATCCAGTGAATTACTGATGAAACTCACAGCCATTCAGCAGGGGCCGGTTTCTGTCCATTTCTAGATAATATGAGGAGAAGTTTACATCCCAGTAATATCCCAAGGAGTTTCTGGTCTCTGCTTGCTCTCCCCAGTGGAGCTCTGCCTGAGTGTCCTCCTAAGCCACAATATCCCGGCCACCATCGTCCCTGCTGCTGCCTTGGGATGGGAGGATTTATTCAAGGATTTATTTACAAGCATGAGTGCTTCTGAGGGATGCATTTTATCTGATGTGCAAGTTGTTCACAAAAATATGAACATGCTAGAATATGTTAGAAAACTTTTTAAGACCCTTTGGTGGGGAAATACTTACTGTGAAGGGATAAGAAGGAGCTACTGTCATAGGGGATTAATTAGGTAAAAGCTGAGGAACAAAGGTAGAAATGAACTGTGAATTTCCATAATGGAGAATTTTTATCATTCAGAACGGTCACATCTAAAACAGGTGTGGAAGAGCTGTAAAACTGTCAGTACCGAGTGGGTTGAGTGAAGTGGCAGACAAGATCTCATGAAAAGAAATGCAAGATGATGCACATGGGGGAAAAATAACCCTGCCTAAGCTTAACCAGAGATGAGCCCTGCATTAATTATTACCTCTCGAGATCTTGAAATAAGTGTGCCTACTTCTGTAAAAACATAAACTCAGTAGAACAGTAAACAGAATTTTAAGAGTTAGAAAAAGAACAGCCAGTGAAACAACTTATTGCAAGTTACTACTGTGCACCTAAGTCTGAGTGTTGCTGATAGTTTCGGTAGCCTCATCTCAAAAATCATAGCACTGAGATTCAGAGAAAGACACGATGGCAGTCAGAAGCAGAAAACGGCCTCTGCTCAAAGGAGTTGTCCATGAACTCGCTATCTGCAGCTTGGAGAAGGGAAGGTGGGACAACCTTCTGGAGGGCCAGGAGAATGAAAGGATTCAAAAAGGGATTAGGCAAATTCACAGGCGTGGATCCACTGCTGATTAAATCAGAAAGTCGTGGTTGTGAAAGCTGAGGAGATGCCTGGGGAAGGTCCTTGTCTGCTGTAGGTGCTGTCCTCTCTTCCACTGGTTACGGCCAGGGACAGCACGGAGCTGCGTGGCTCTTTGGTCCCTCCCAGCATCACAGGTCTCTCCTTGGGAAGAAACCTCCCGTGTCTGGTATTTAATCAGGGCTTTGTTAACACATCATATTTTTTTCTTAAATTGCATCTTTAGTGCTTTATTTTTACGTAAGCAGAACATTTAATAATGTAACCTTTTAAATGAAGTCCCAGATCACTTGACTGGTGGTAAATGATTCCACTCACCCTTAAAAATTCTTGCTAATCTATTCACACCTCTTTGCCACAAGCTGTTCTCTAAACATGTACATTTTGAACAGTGGCAGCACGTGCCTAGATTAGACTCTGTAGAGAATTTGATCCACTTATTTCAAACCACTGGCTTACCTGAGTAGCCTTCAATATTGGCAGGCTAATATTGAAGAACACTTGGATCCAGGAAACACTTGGATTTGTGGCTTCCCCCCCTCAAGAATCCCATTATTCAGGCTGAGAGTGAGCACAGAGAATGAACTGCCCCTTTGCAGGACAATTCATTTCTCAGTTCTTTCAGACTTCACAATGGATGAGATTGCAAGGGAAAAATATTGTGGCAAACAGGGATTTATTCAGATTTTTTTAATTGTTGAAAATATGGGAAATTAGTGAGAAACAGTTTATATGTATATAGAACACATAGTCCTTCAAAATGGAATGCTAAGATTTTTTTCTCTAGTACTATTAAGTCATCCAAAATGTGATAGTCAAGAGTGATATATATGGATATCTACTTTAAGAAAATTATTCCAAGGCAGAAGTCATAATCCTAGATCCAAAAAAATCTAGCAGAGCCGCAATGCTGCAAAAGCATTTCCTAATAATGGATCTTATGATGGGATCTAATTTTTCTGCAGTGTGTTAAAAAATTTGCGACTTCAGGAATTTTTGACTTCTGAGTGCACCAAAGCTTCTAGGATATTCGAAGTCATCAACTCTCCCCCTAAATCTCCCTCAGATATTTACAGCATTTCTGTCAGCAGCACACACTGACCCGGCACTAGCACCTAGCAGCTGATGCTTTCCCAGAAGGTAGTTAATTGTGCAATGATCAGCTCTAAGCTCATTATCAAAAGAGAACTTAAATTAAAAATTAAGAGAGAAAATGATTTAAAAGAAATTTTGCATTTAGAAAATGGATAAAGTATGCTTTCGGTAACTTACCAGTAACTACAAATTCACATTTTTCTATATATTAATATTTTTACTTGATAAAATCACCACATTTACACTCCATGATCCAAATTAACATCCTTCCCACACCTTCATGTCATAGAAAAGAAAGAGTAAATTCTGTGGCTTTACACCTGAGGGTCCATATGCTTGGGTCAGCTGTACACAAAGCCAGAGCAGTTGCTGAATATAAATACTGCTTCTAATGCTGTATATTTCTATCAGCCTCTTGCTTTTTGAAAAGTAAAATGATTTCTCCTCCCTTGGGAGACCCATATGCCAGAAATAGCTGATTCTAAGAAGATGTTACCAACAAATAATATTCTTCTGGTTTACATCAAGATTTTTTTTTTTTTTTACACCTATTCAGTTCTTTTACTCATAACTGTTGAGACTGTACTTTGTAGAAAGTAGCTCTACTGTTTTTTCCCTATATAGTAGATAAATGTCAAAAATTATTAGTTAAGGGGAAAAAAAATCAAACCTCTACTTTATCTATTAAACCCTCTGGCAGATAAATTCTTGCAATCTTTTCTAATGTTAACGAATATAGATAGTAAACCAAGCAAATGAACCTTCCTGAGCCAGCTGTCCTTTTCAATGTTATACGGCTGAACACATGAATATTCATTATATCCTCAATTCTCAAAAGGTGCAAGACTTTTCATTCAACCAGCAGGCTCCAGCATATCAGGTTTTAATTGAGAGAATATATTAAATGTGAACATCTGTAATTCCATTGCTACCGCATAATCTAAAATTTGGGAAGCTTAAGTAAGGTGGACTTTCTACCAGGACTAATAGATAATCAAGATTAAATAT
This sequence comes from Aramus guarauna, assembly GCA_013400195.1. Classification (NCBI taxonomy): domain Eukaryota; kingdom Metazoa; phylum Chordata; class Aves; order Gruiformes; family Aramidae; genus Aramus; species Aramus guarauna. The sequence goes on from VXBL01003597.1 coordinate 484,972, forward strand.
TTTCCTGAAATTTATGCGCTATTTTACGTGACACTCATTTGGAAAATGGAAATCTGTGGCATGCTGCATAGTTGCAAATGACAATAATCCCTTTTGTTTATAAGGTTAATGAACCTTTGAATTGAAACATCCCATTGTGTGTCAATATGGAGCATATTTAGTGGCACAGCATAAGAAGCTAGGTGGGAAGCAGTGCATGCGATTTAGAAATCTGAAAATCTAAGAAAAACTGGAAAGAAAAGATTAATGGAACTTAGATACCTTCATCCAGGCTTCTCCTGGAAGTAAAATGGCCCCTGTGGAACCATTAGAAAAACCTTGATTCCCTTCCCAGGTTTGTGCTAAGAAAACTTGCAGAGTTTGTTCTTTGAAAACACAAAAGCAGCCCCACTAGGTCCAAACGACCTATTCAGGAACACGCTGGAGGACAAAGTCGCCTAGCGAGGGGAGTGATGTGGTTAAGGTCCTCCACGCTTTATTCTCCAAAATATATCAAATAGTCAATTGAGTAGTTCACGCCTGAAAACTGCAGCAATGTATTTTCAGTGATATTAAAAATATCTTTCATTTCTTAAGGTTATTTCATTATTATTAATTGCATATATTGATTTGGAAAACTAACTCAGGTAGCATCTTCTTTTAGCTCCAAATGATACTATCAGTTAAACAAGCTTCGAAAGTGTGTTTTTGTAGCTGAAGAGGCAGAAGAACAGCTCAGACCTGAATATCAGAGCCAAGCAGAACTGAGACACCAGATCCTTTGCCCACAAGTCACAAGCATCTTCCACAGGGGACTCGCTGCGGGTGGGCTCTCACTCTCCGTTCCAAAGACCTCCACGCTGGGCAAGATGGACATCCTGATTTCCAAAGCCCTTTTTTCTTTAGCATTTGCAGATTGGTCACAGAAAATTGTGTCCCCAGGCACATTCTTACCCAGGAAGAAGCATGGGTGAAATGGCAGCACAAATGACTGTCTCAGATCACACAGTTATCATTGATCAATAAGCTGTTTTTTATCTCTAAACTGCAAGGAGTTCAAAGAAACTCTGAGGCTGAATGGGACTTATTTCAGAATGCTGTTTTCTGCAGTCAGCACAGGCTTATCTTGGATTTATGGTTTTTAGTTAAGACTGCACGTTTTGAGAAATGAGAGAAACTTCTTTCATTAGACCGTTTTACCGTATTTTGAAAATCCAGCAGTCATTGGCATACGCAGTGTAGGGGCAAATTAAATCTAAAATTTCTCTTTTGCTAAACAGGAGGAAGATCCTAACAGGTATGCACAGCCTTCTGCCTTTAATTTTTAAAAAATTGCTTATTGATGATTCCCATACTTTCAGTTTGTTTACACTTTATACCTGTGCTAATTGACAGTAGCTGCTACAGTAAAATTCATGGAAATATTGCCAATTTTTCAGTTTCACTGGAAGTTGCCAGTAACGAGATCTGTTTACAGCACATGGTTTCTTTCTACAGAAATTAGGGTGTTAAGACTTTTACAGGGTATCACAAGTTCTTCTGCTAGAGGAAGGTGCCTCCCAAATGCACAGTAAAAGCAGGAGGAAGATATGAAGTACGCAGGGACAGGGGTACTCCATAAAGCTCTAGGACATATTCACCCAGAAATCTCCTTTCGGCCATTTCCAGCTGGCTGTAAGTGCTTTTCCACGGGATGCAGATAGTGAATTTATCTTGATACGCTAAAAAGCTCCACGAGAATGGAGTTTTACCACAGAGGACACGAACTATTGAGTATTATCCTAAACATAACGCAATGGGTAGATGAATTAGTTCATGTTCAGCATCCCAGACGTAACGTGACTCTCAGAACTGTCGTGTGAGGCAATGCCACCCCAGGCACAGCTGCCCCTCCATAGCCTCACACCTTGCTGCAGGACGCTGGGGGCTCGGAGAGGACAGCCGCAGGAGAAGCCCGTCCTCGCAGAACCACATGCACTGCAAGCATTTTTACTGGGGGAAGCACGAAGGTGTTCGTCAGGACAGGACTTCAGGAACAGGCTGTAGTTTGCTCAGTTCAGCCACTTAACTCTGCCACCGAACCAGGCCATCTAAAAGATGTTTGTAAATTGAGGGGCGAAGGCATTCGCCTGGGAAGGTCTCCACAGAGCCGTGAGGTTAAAGCAGTCCAGATCCACCCCAAATTAAAAGTGAAAAACTAGAGTTTGTGACTTCCAAGCACTCGCCTGGGAATGCAACACAGTCCTTTAAAGAAGTACTACTGGAGATAACAAAATTTTGATAACCTGTGTGTAGCCTGCATAGCAAAAGAAAGCACAGAGTAAGGTTGAATTTAGGTGGCCTATCTGGACAAGAAAAAGCACCCTTTAGTGTTGGGACAGGGTCTGGAGGAAAGCATGCTACTATGTTTTAGGGGCAGTGGAAGTTAATCCTTTTATTAGGAACAGGTCAGCAGCCTGGTCAGGTGAATTTTCTTTTTTTAATCTCTTAGCACTCTAAGATCCTCTGGGCTCTGCACTAGCCAAAACGACTTGCTCCTGGATGTACCACTCAAACACATTGCTTTACTTACACACTTTATCTTCTTTTACTGATATAATTTTGAAGTACGGCTGACCTTGTCTACACCCCTGCTCTGCCCTGTGAAATCTCTTCATTCAATCCTTGTCACTCGTTTTCTGCTCCTGATCTGTCCCACACCAGAACTGTAGTTTGGTGCAAGACAATCCCCTGTGCCGGATCAGAGAACATCCCAAGCGATGCTTTGACAAAGGGGAGACAAAATTTCTACCATTATAGAACACAGGAAAAGAAATGTGCCATAAGAATTGGATGCTTAAGCAAGTACTAGGAAGTCAAAATTACATCCAGATCTAAAGGCTGGCTCCTAACTACTTCATAGTAATTTATTTAAATGACAACTACTACAGTGCTGCCTATCACAAAATGTGAAAAAATAGTCTATTCCCTAATTATGGCTGTAGTCTGCCCTCATTCTGTGCCTGTACGAAGGGGAAAAAATACACTTGGCATTTTGAAAATTTCTGCAAGGCAAAGGCAGGTCTGTAAATCAATAGTGATGATGAACCCCTTGCAAAGCATGTTGAGTGAAAAGTTGACCAGGACCTTAAGCCTTGGAACAAGAATGACATCCTCAATTCTAGGAGGTCAGAGAGACCTCCTAGAGCCTTTTGTGGCTCTTCTCCAGGTCAGAGGGAGCATGAAGCACTCCTAACAGGCGACGTGGGAGCAGCGCAGTGTACACTCCATCAGAGAGGGCGGGACAGGGATATGAGACTCAACTGGAGCAGTGCTCTGACTTCATGGCGTGCTCCTACAGCTTCACAGCCAGAACTGGTTTCAACTCTCCTGGCAAACACCCAGAGCGTGAGCTTTTGTGTAACCCCTTGAACTTTGGGCCGACTGCAAAGCAGCAAACCCATAGACCTTCAGCTCTGAGGGTAGTAGCAGCTCTGCTTGAATGACTACCTCAATTTTAACAGTGCTTGAAGCACAAGTGCCCAGTGACACAAGGTTCATGCTCCTGTACTGAGAAAGAGCTGTTGTAATTTGTTGGATTGTAAAACATAGTTTATAAGTGTGATTTCAAGAACAGGGACAAGACTTTCACTGCACGATTAATTGCCTTCTTGAGTAAAAGCGATGATGTTACTTACACTTCCAAGTCCTCAAGTCTTTTGCTTTTACAAGAAGAGGGGAACAGAGTTATCAAAATAAACATTCTTAAATCAAAGGAATTCTTCTTCACTTTGCCCTGAGGATGCTCCCAGTGAGACGACTTCTTAGGTTATGCTATTCCTAGTAGTGTCTGGCACTACAAGTTATTTCCTCTTCTGACCTATTTTGCCCATTTTGATTCTTTCAGCATTGCCTTGCAATTACTACATTAACATTTAACTGCGTATGTTTAGGGTATGTCTGCACAGCGTCATTCTGTGTCACGTGGGGATGCACGAGCTGGCAACAAGCGCTCTGGCTCTGAAACCAGAAGCACTGGAACTGTAGTACAACATTTAACCAAATTAACATACTACTGCTATGAGAAGTGAGTGAGTGACTACCGAGGCGCTCGACAAGGTACCATGCAGATCCATCTTTCTGTATTGCTGTAAGCTATATTATGGACACCACACCTCCTACATCCAGTTAGTGGATACTTTCCTGCTGTTAGTACACTTTCTACCCCCCGGTTGTGCATTTTAATCGAAGGATTTTATGTTAATTCAAGCTGGAAAGGAACTTAGGATGTCTCAGTGGCTGTTGCTGAACTTCCTCTTGTCTTTCTTGTGTTGAAGGGCCCAAGATTTGGATGTTGTTTTCTAGATGGGTCCTAATGAGTACTCAGTAAAAGGGGATAATAATTTTCCCTCAATCTACTGGCTATACTCCTGTTGATATAACCCAAATTACTTCACCCAAATAAATATTAAGTAAAGAAAATTAACCTCCCTTAAACTACAAATAACCAATGATTTTTAGGCCGCTTTTATTACTGATGACAGATTATGTCATTTTCATCATATTTTTTCTACTACATTTTTGGAATGGAATTCACATAGAAAGGGTCTTGTTTGTTCTGTCACTGTCTACAGCAAATGTCATTTTTTTGGTTCATTGCTGTTCTTCTAAACTTAGGATTTGGGTGCTCTTTGGGATCACTGAAATTCAATGCATTTATTATTTGAATAAATTTGCTTGTCACTTCCACAGCAGACTGTCATTTTCCTTTACTATTGAAGGTGTTCGACTGAGGTTCAACAGTGGCTACCTATGTCGTTGCTTGGGGAGAAAGAAAAGTACTACAAGAACGTGTCGGAGGGTAGGAAGCAAAGCAAGATCTTGAACCTGGGTCTGTTGTCCTCAGCAGAATACTTTAGTCACAGAACTTTTGGTTGCCTGGGCATTTTCTCTTTCTCTTCCTCTCCTCTTTCTCCCTCCATCTCCCCCAACCGCAAACCCTATCTGTGAAATAATTTTTCTTGAAAAAATCATGACTGACTTAACTGATTAATATGTATGTATCCCAATGTCCTCCATGGATTATTTTTTTCCCTGTCTGATCTTCTGCAAAGGACTTCCATTTGGCTATTATATTCAATAAAGTGAAAATGCAAAGTCCCAAGAGGCTAATTATCTGTGGGTTTGTTATAATATTAATTCTGGCAATCATGGAATTTTAAAATTCAGCTGAGGTGATACGAAAAGCAACTCTTTTAATAACTGCATGATCATGAAATACCGCAAAGAAGTTTTCTGAGACCGTTTGCTATTGTGAGATATGGCTTTCCCAGTACTGTCTCACTTGCTTTTCTGTTATGAATTTAGAAGAGTGAAGGTTGACCCTAAAAGTTAAAGTTGTTATTTTATTTCCTCAGGAAGCAGCTTTGGGTAGAAGAATAGTTCCTTCAAAACGTATTTTGAAGTCAGGGAAAGGACTGCATTTGGCTGCAACTTGCAAAATGACAAATGTTCTCACATGTCTTGGTTTTTCAGCAGTGGTTAGCATTCACAATTTAAGGTGGATTTGGTGGGAGAGGTGGATGTCTCTCTACATAAAGCCTTTTATGGTTCCTCCTTCCCAGGGGCTCAGCTCTCAGTGGGTTAAATGCCATTTGAAGCACCCAAGGGTCGCCCTGTGCCTGCAGCTGCCACTTCCAAAGGGTTTGAGTCTCCTGTAGGTCACATCTGCCTGACCTCTCCCTAGATGTACCTAGGACATCTCAAACGACTTCAGATGCCTATATTAAAGCTATAAAGTTGAGCCCAAATAAACATCAGTTTTCTGGACATAAAGTGAGCTATAATCATTAAGGGCAGATCCTGCCACTATACTCACTGTCTCCCTGTACTCAGTTGTAACTTTTACACTATGTGTAGTCCAGACAGCTAAAAAAAAAAATCAACCTGCCTGCACCTCTGTCAGTTTTTCTGTTTGCCAGTTGCTTCTGCAGTGCTCTAACTGGACATGCTGTCATGGGGTTTGCTGTGATCTCAGCTTTTATTTCAAGTTCATCTTGATTAAAAAAAAAAAAAAAAGTGTAATTTCATTGAATGTGGGGGAACCATTTATTCACATAACCCTGGTGGTTACCTGCAGAGTGTCTCTTTGGAATATAGGAACAGAGAAAATCTACTTTGTGGGTGAATCCTGTCATACTCCGAGAGCCAGATGAGTGTGTGAAGCACAGAGCCTCGGAGGCCAGAATAACCTTTCGTTTTGTCCAAGACACAACAGAAAAACAAATGGTGCCCCTGGAAGCAATCTTGAGAGTCCTTTCAGTTTTAATCTCTGCAGCGATTAATTAGCAGATGTCAGGTTTTTTTTTTTCTTTGTTTATTTTTTTAATTTGGGGCGCACTTGAATAAATGTAAGCTGAAAAATGTGGTTTACTTACTTATTGTGGACCCAGATTCGGGCCTGTTCAGGGAACTGATGATAACAAAGCCAAAGCCTTCATTCTCCTTGCGGTGGATCACGACGTCACTGGTCTGCAGGCTGTGAGAACTGAAACCCTCGGGGGGTGTAGCATTGCTACTCGAGACAGCGTGATTGCTGTTAGCATAAGTAGCGTAGTCACTTCTTGGAGAACTGTGGTGCGTAGACACCGAGCCTGGGCTTCTGCCATTCTCTGGGCACGGTTCTCCTACAACAGAAATCACACCAGTATTACGGTCTGACTTGCTCAGTGGCTCTGTGACTTACACTACATTTGCTAATGCAACATGAATACAGTTGACTGTCTGTAGCCCAGACTACCGCAAGTATTAAACTGAGGGCTGTAATAGATGCAGAGAGACAGGAATCTACACAATTATGCAAAACGTTCAAGGGCAATCAGGTAAAGCAAGCATGAACGCTCACTGCTAAGCTATCTATGAGAGAGGAAAGAAAAGCAAGAAACAGTGGCTATCTAGATTGCAGAAACATTAGCAAGCACTATTCCCTTGTCTGCTGGTTGATCTGTCATCAAGAGGAAAATGTGACTGTCTAATCCAATATAAAATTATTTATGTTTGGATTAAAAGAAGTTAAGCAGGCAGCTAACACAGAGTAATTAGGATTAGCTGCATAATGTTCTTCTTACAAGTTGATTAGCATGCTCAAAAGACGTTCATGGAGCAGAGCAGTTACACAACTGAAAAATAATCACAAATAGTTTTTCTGTGGGTGTCCTGACAGCAGCAGTACTCATTTAAAGGTTTTGAAGATGTTCTTGTATGGCGAGTTGGAAAGGGCCGAAGTGAAAATGGACTCCATCCACACTTCACTATTGCTTTACAGTAACAAGAGCAGGGAACAAGTTAAATCTTGTGGGATTACACACTTTTTTAGTACAAGTATTTTGGCAATTGAAAACAGTAAAGTTACACTTCCAGATGGGAAAAAAGATTTATATTCCTCGCCGATCTAAGTTGTTTACACAAATCAGTATTTATTGGCAGTTTTAATACAGAACTTTCTGATGAATGTAAGTAATATGTTTCCTGTTGGGAGCAATGAGAGTGGCAGAGTCATTCTACGGAACACGCGAAGAGCTTATACACACACACATACATCCTAGGAAGAGAGCTTGCAAATTAGACCTTCAGTGTGTACGTATTAATAAAATAAACATCATCCAAGGACAAGCTGTTGTTTCCTCAGTCAGGTGTGTCCTTTAGCAGTCCTTCTGCAACTATGAAATAAAGTGATTAGAGAAAATAAAGAGGAAGAAAAACAAACAATTATTGTACTCCTGCATTAGAATTGAAAATCTCCAAGAGTTATAGAACCAAATCTGCAACTAAATGCCATAGTCAGTGACAAGAGAGATCTCATTTTCTGGCTGTCACATTTCAGAAAACTGAATACTGTTTATGTCCGTACAGCTGCAACAGAAAGGAAATTATCTTACCCTGCAGAATGACCAAGACCTGGCTTGGCCATAAATGAATGCAACCGAATGCCATTAAGGATAGGAAAAGAAAGATAAAGGAGGAAAAGTTTAAATGGCTATTCAATTGTCAGCTGTGCAGTAGATATTCATCAGAAAAAAACACATTTTGCTTCTGCCTGTGCGAAAATGGCACTTTAATCCGCATTGTTCTGAACACCACATTTTCCTAATCAAATTGTTTTCCAGAGCTTGTGAACGGTGATTTTCCGTTCCAGATCAAGGTAAGTATCTGCACAGAGCAGTGATTTCTGGGGAGGGCTAAGATTTGTACATCAGCTATCAGGCAGGGAAGGAAAGCCCCTCTATTTTATACATTCACGCCAGTGAGAAATTCACACAAAATCAAGTGGCCGGATGTGTTCGAGCTGCATTTTTCAGTCATGCCCCGCATCGGTCCTTTTAAATTTTTTTCCACAAGGCTTATGTTAAACCATGACACACATCAGATTAAAACCCTGCTCAGTTCCTGAAATGCTTAAACATTAATGAGCTACACACTCTACTCCCCAGCGTGGCACTCTCAAGGCCCAAGAATAACTCCAGGTGTTTTACCAGCTTGCTTCATTTTCTGTGCCAGGAGACCCGAGTGTCTAATAGACCCTTTTATTTAATATTTACCAAGCAGCAGCAAAGTCTCTCATCCACTCTGTGCTAACCCTCTCGCTAATTTTGCCTGCGGTCTGTACAGCCGGCTGACCCAGGAAAGGTGCTAATCGCAAGCGCTCGGCGGATTACCTTGGTTATTGGCCATTTTCCTAGCGCTGGGGGAGCTGCGAGGGGGCGTCGCGCCGGGCGGAGGGGGACCTTTCTGGCTGGAGGACTCTGGAGTCAGTAACAGAAGAAAGTCAGTCCCGCGAGAGCGCGGCTGGCGGGGAGATGCGGTGCCGCAGTGGGAGGGGGACTGCGAAGACGAAGGTGAGTGGGAGGGCGGCTTTTTGGCAGGGGAGAGAAGGGGAACGGCGCAGGCAACGACAGCGGATCTAGGGCACGGGGAGGCAGAAGACAGGACAGGCTGGGAACGTGGTTTTGCTCATTTCTGGTGCCTCAGTGAAGTGTACTCACCACAAATGTTTTCAGCGCTCTTAAATAAACTTCGTTCCTTGTGTAAGCAAAGGTTGCAATGGAACAGCAGCAGATTTGCCCATTAAAGCTTTAAGAGATGCTGCCACAGATTTTTCCAGGTTCCAGTGGCTTTTCAATAATTGAGATGGAGCTAGTCTAAACGTTTAATTTACTTCAGATTCCTCACATTGCTTTAGGTATATTTTCTGATCGTGTCTGTGTGAAGGGAGGATCTGGCCCTGTTCCTAGGAGCTGCTTGTGCCATACAGAAGGTTTTCAGACAGCTTGTGTTGCAGTTGGGGGAAAAAACTCTGAGTGGCATCAGTGAGACCAGAAATGGGCTTTTTACACATACAAGAGTGAAATGAGTTCTTGCCCTGAACAGTTAACAGTCTTTGAGCCTTTCTCTGATTGCTTATTGACAGGGTCAGCTTTAACTTAGGTGAACGTTTTTTTCCCAAAAGTGGACAAGAGGAGACAGCACAGACCAAGACAGCATGGAACAAACCCAGAACACTCATGATCACCACACTGGGGTTGCCAATATTGTTTCCAGTTCCGAAGGAAACAACACTCAGCTGTAGTGTTTTTGTCACAGAAACGAGGGACACATATTTACAATTATTGTCTTCAAAATGACACAAACATTCACTTTGACTTTAATTTTCTCTTTTTTTTTTTTTTTTTAAACCAGCACCTGCCTGTGCTGTCAGTGTTGAACTTTGCTTTTTCCTTTTACCTTTCCCGGCCTTCACTTACCTGTGGGTAGCACCTTTCTCCTCACAGTAAGATTCACTTGCCCGTTTCGGGCAGCGTTATGCATAAGATCAATCACGTATCGGTGGGTTTTTCCGGCCACTGGAATCCCGTCTACATACACCAGCTCATCACCAGGATGGAGACGACCATCTCGGTCTGCTGACCCCATGGCAATTACTGCTCCGATGAGAATCTAGGCAGCAAAGAGACAAAATCCTGTCATGCATATATTGACCCTCCAGTTTAGTGCTATGAATGTTGTAGTGATTTTCCCTTTCTGTTGAAATTAGGTAGCGATTCAGTGCGGGTGAAGAGACCTGTGTGTGTCTGGAAGCTGTGCTCCTCCTCTGTGGATATGACTGAAGATGCTTCCTTGCCTTTGGTAAGAAGGGAAGATGCTTCCTACCTGCGTAGGAGTGGTACCCCTGAGAATCTTGATCTAAGGATGATCTACCGGGTATCTTCAAATCAAGACAATCTGCCTATAAAGAGTGTTGAGTTTATATAGACTACATAATGCAGAAGATCTAAACAGATTAATTCCATGTAAGGGTCCTTTTGCCTTAAAATGAGTCTGCATATTTCTTATTGAAGGTTCCTCACTGCTCTGTGATTTAAGCACCTGGAGTAATACACTTGATGTCAGTAGTGGAAGTGACCCCACTACACGGAGTTTGCTCTGGGACTCTTTAGGGGAAAAGAAGTGCTATATCAAATGTTGTTACTCGTAATGAATAACTGCTCAGGTAGTGGTTGATTAACAAAATGGAAAAAGAGGAAAAATATCAGCTTACTCTGGGCAGATGTTGTTTTCCCAGATCGACATTTAAATGTAATTTGTATGGGACATATAAACTAGTAAAAAATCTGTTCAAAACCTTTTAATGATTTTCTCCACTTTCTATGCACATAATTTCACATAATTTATTAGAAGAAGACATATATATTTTCCCTGTGGAATAGCTGGTAGAACAGTTGAGATTGATTCAAACAAAACCTGCTTTCTTTGAAAGAACATTAAAGCATTTGCAGAGCATGTTCCAGATTTTCCTTTCTCTTGTTCAGTGTGAGAGTGAGCACAGAATGATGGATATGACATGCCGTGTGACAATCCGCTTTAAAGAATAAAAGACGAAAGCTATCAAGTACTGCTTTTCATGATGAACTGCAAAGGCTGGATGTGGTAGTCACACAGGAGGTCTTGCGCATTTTTTTGTGGTCTTAGCTGCAGCGTTGCGAGTATCCCAGCAGAGTGTTTAAATGAAACCCCATGTGGAGCCTGGAGAATTTTCCCCAGTTTCTAGCCTCCCTTTGGCTCGCTTTTGCTTTCAAAACTTAGCAAAAAGAGAACACGATGCGGCGTTTTCCTGCTTCCTGGTGTTCCTGGGATCCTGTTAAGCAGTGCCAGGCTGAGTTGCCAGAGACACTCTTTCAGGTTCTCCATTCTGTTCTTCAAACAGTGGAAGAAACCTCAAAGCTTTGGAAAATACTTTGTGCAAAATCCAACTATGAAATATGTATTTATGCTCCTTTACTGGACAGGAGAACAAGCTGTCCAAAACTACGTTTAGCTACATCTCCACAAAGTATTCTCAGAACTTTTACATTTGGGCATTTCATATGAGTTCGTACGAACTTTTTCCTAGTTATCTTGGGAAGAGATGGGCAATAACCTTCTGCAGCTTGGAAGATTCTAGGGACTGTCTTCCTCCTCTGGTTTTATTGAGCATTTGCAGTTTCTTTATAATTGGCTGCCAAAGTATTGAACAATTTGTTCATCTGTAACCTTTGGAGAAACACAAATACAGCTCACAGCATAGCAGGTGATCAGTGTCTACAGAAAAGTGCAAACACTCTTTCTAGTTTTGACTAATTAAATAATTATTGCTGATACTTCACATGTCCACAGTGGAATGGGGTTGTGTTACTCATCTCAGTGGTGGAACTGACTCCCAGCAGAGTCCTACTTTAAACACTTCAGGTAGGTGTGTTTGTCAAGATGATGGCCGCCATATCTGTTATTTGGTATATTTAATAGCAAGAATAACTTAATTTTCCTTCTTTTTCATTTTCTGTGTCTGAACTTGTTTCTTATCCAGTATATGCTCTCATTTAATGGCCGAGTAGTTTCCATAATAGTTATAAATTCTACAAGCAAAACACAAATTGGAAAAATATTTATCAGGATTGTATTACCTTTGTCATGCAGTTGCATACTGGCATGAGATTGCTTTGAATGTGTGAGGAAAAGAACAACAACATGTGAGCAATAAAGAGTTTGTTCCAGAGAAAAGGGAAAGTTTCACCTATCGCTTGAGATTAAACATGAGAAATGTTGGGATTAGGAAAACTGTGACAGAGCGTAATCTGAAATTGAAGCCTGGGTCTATTAACTCGTACATGTTAATCTGTTTTGATACTGATTTCTTTGTGATTCTTGGTAATTATTTGACTTTGTGGTTCAGTGTCTGTGAATATAACACAGTAGCTTCACGGGCACAGTAAAATTTAAGTAATAGACATAAAAGGTGAGATTTGACTCACCTAATTTTAAGTGTCTGTGATGTCTAAATCCAAGCTAATCATATGAACTCTGTCTAATCACTGCTAAAAATAGGAGCTCCTAAGGCGTGGTCTGCATTATCCTAATGCTTTGCTCTATGAACATCTGTTATGTCTTAGAAATGTCTGTTTCTTGGCACTGATCGTAAAAGGAATATAGACACACATCTTGCAGGCATTTTTGAGAAGAATTCCAGTCAATCTATGTTGAAAAGGTGAAACTCTTAGTATAATTATGTATATGTTCCTGCGATTTTGAGTTTGAGCTGCAAAAATGTATCCAAAATACTTCTCCACTTTGGGACAGATATTTGCAACTTCAGTAAAGTTCCAATTTATTTATATTTGCAACCTTTCAGTGACATTATAGTTCACTATAATAAAGTCAGATTACCGCTCGCTCCTCAAGTTACTGGGAATTGTGATAAACACCTGTGGTGGTATGGCCTCATGAGATTTGAGAGGTGATTGGAACTGGCACAACACACAGTCTTGATATTTGAAATTGCTCAATGAATTTAAGTCTTTCCTTTGGAAAGCATCTTTATGCTTACAAGTGTGCAAAGTGGAGTAGTCCAGCAGCACTTTCTCCTTCTAAGGTGCCAGGGAGCTGATATAACCAGAAGGAAACTAAGCTACAGTTGCTCTATAGTGTCAGTATTATCCTTCTAAAAAAACTTTACGTGTATTCTGCTTCTTTGAAAAACTTATTGCCTTATGCTGAAGAATCCATATTCCTTTTTAGAAACCAAACCACAAAGACAAAAGGCAATGAAAGCTTCCTTTTGTTCTGTGTTACCTGACTGCACAGCAGGGGAGCTGAAACAAACATTTCAAAGCAGCTCAGTTCTTGTTTCACAGGAAACGCAGGGGTTTGGAGGACAGGCAGAAGCTGCCTCTCCTTTTCTGGAGGTGAAAGGAGTGGGAGGCTGCAGGTGGGCTGTGCATGAGGGAGCAGGGAAGCAGTGGAGGAGAGAAAACAGAGCTAAGAAGTCTTGTATTTTGAATACAAAATAGATGGAAACTAAAAAAAGTGGAGTACATCTGTTGTCTTTATTAGTGATGATTTTTGAGCAGCCAAAACAAGTAGATGGCCAACAAAGAGGGAGTGCGAATTGAGAAGTTCAGCACTGCAACATCTAGCTCTAAGGAGGTGCCTTTTTGCCTCGTAGGATCCTCAGCCGCAAGCTAGGACCTTATTAATTCCTGAGGACTTTGAGACATGGTTTGTGGGGAGACATAAAGCCTGTTAGACTGATACATTTAGGGGAAAAATGCTTTTGCATTTGCAAGCGCTGAAATAGAGGTAGCAACCCTGAGGCTAAGTGCAGGCTGAGAGCAATTGTTTGGCAGGACAGTGAAGCGTCTTAGGAGGTGGTTCACAGAAGGCACCATTTTTGGTCCTGCTCTCCAAAAATAGCAAGGTGCTTATCTCTGCACTTGGTATCCAGCTATGACTCTTTGAGTTTGGGCAGTAAAGCCAGGCCGGTCCTTTGCTGAAAAGAACCTAGAAAGAGCTGCTCCCTCAGTAACAGTTCAGTGCATAATGCATGGAGCTGGGAGGCAAAGGACTCCTTTCCAAATTCCCGCTCTACTGGATTGCTGAGCAGAGACATCAGTTCAGGTCTTCCACAATTCCAGCATGTATTCTTAACCATCAGAATATTAGATAATCTAAACCAGTTTTCTTGCAGTCCTTTAGGTTGAAATAATTACATTTTACATAAATAATCATCTTTTAGAGGCATTTGAGCTGCACTTTTTCCCATGAGAATGTTGTGAAACTTCCAAACTGCAGACCCAGTCAGACACTCAGTCTGTGGGTACTTAATTAGCCATTTGCAACAAAAAAAGCACTAAAGGAGAGACGAAGAGAGACTTTACCAGAACAATGAGCAGACTTGTAGCCAGATACACTTTCCTGGAGGTGGGAAATGCCACCAGACACTATTGTCTGAAGCAGGTAGAGGGGATTGCAAATCTTCCACTAGTGCCAATTCTTTGTGGGATAAAATGATAAAATGGGACATTTCCTCTAGCTCCTAAGAGATTTCCTTTTTGGCTTCACCTGATAGGTGAGCTTTGAGAATCCATATGGCTGGGCCATCCAGAAAAGACAAGAAAAATGCTTGGGTGAAGAATGTGAAGATGGTGGCTCAGTGGCCTTGTTTTATGTGCTCTGAGACATGCTCCGTGGAGGAAATTTAGATGCCAGAGGGGCTTCAGCCACACTGCAAATGTGGATGATGAAACAGTGTTGTTTTGAAGTCCTTCTGTACAGCTACACCTTATTTGGCTTTGAAAATCCATTCCAAAACACTTATTCTAAAATAGGGTCTCTGCATTTCAAACAGCACTTGAAGCACCTTTTTTTAGAATACCGTGCATTTGTTTCTTTTGACAGGAGGCATCACTAAACTATTAATATTTATCAGTACTTCGACAGATGTTGACAATTTTAAAATAGAGGAGGTTTTTTGTTTCTCAGAGCCATGTGTTGGTTAATGTTAATGCTTGAATGACAACTGTCTTACTTTGTTTGAATTTGAGTATGGAATATATAAATCTATCAACTAGCTATACATTACCTACGAAATGTGGTAACATAGGACTCAGACTATGCATAAGGTTGTGATAATAAATGTTATCATTATCAACCTGGGATCAGTCCTCGCTGACAAACCATAGTTACATCACCAAAATTATTCTGAAGGAGTACTAATTCTGCCTGTTCTCTCAAAATTATAGTATTTATATATATCACTAATGTACAAAAATATCTACACACATTTCTTTTAAAAATTGTGTATTTGCTTTATTTTATATTTTATTTCACCTGCAATGAATCTATGGTGGGTTTGTTGTCTGTTCTTTGGTTACAGGGATGTCTCCCTTCTAATGGTATAAAGCTACCATTTTTATGCCTGATGCATCACATGATGTTGCCATCTAACCTGGAACATGGACTACTGATTCCTGGTGGGGCCTTATGTGTTTCTGGAAATAAACTGCATTGTCAACAGTATCTTTTAACCTTATGCATATATATAGTCTGTCTACACTGGAAACAGTTATGCATAGTCTTGCATAATCTGATTTTTCAAAATATTCTGCTTAAACTCAGTTTTGGAAAGTCAGGATTAAGAGATGCACAGACACACTCTGCAGTAAAGGGCTGAGTGATGCACCAATTCTACCTTAATTCCTTCTGATTCTAACTTAATTTATTATGACATCCTTTAGACGCAGACAACCTGAGAGACCTGACTTTTTCTATGGATGAATGAAAAAGCCATTTTACTTACAGCCTTAACATGGTGTGCATTTGGGTTCAGCTATGTAGTAGAATTTTTCTGACCTTTACACAGATTTTAGAGTTATAAAAAGGAAAGTCAGGAAGAAATAACTCACAGGCTGTCCAGGCTCATCTCCTCCCAGGATCCTGAAGCCAAACCCAGACTCCATTCTCCGAAGGTGAACATCCAGCTCCTTGTAATCGGGACCTGGTTTAAAGGGAAATCCCACTGAGCAAAGCATTTTGGCTTTGTCTTGAGAATTTGCACCATCTTCCCTCCCACCTCATGTTCTTTGCACATGACTAATGGCATCCTGGTTAGAGCTGGTGGAAACAAATGGGACACAATGTGTTGTACACAGACAAGGAGGAGACTTGAGAATGTAGGTATCTTGGAGGATGATTATGCTCAGTAGAACACACTAAATCAAGCTAGAACACATTTACAGGAGAACAGTACTGGAAAAGTCTGTCCAAAATAGAGGTTATAAAGGTGCCTTCTTCCTACAAGTGACTGCATTATATACTGCTGTTCATCCACATCTGGCATTTAATTTGTGTTTTCCTTGCAGTTCATTAAAGCCTAAAGAGAATAAACTGAAATGGGAGATAAAGATACACAGAAAAATTATCAGTCCAACTTACAATAGATGAACAATCATTACAGGCCCTTTTAGTTCCACGTACAGATATAAAGTGGTATGTCTTTTTATGTAATGTAGCTTTTAAGTACTCCCTTTTCAGGTAATACCCTCAATAAAGAGTTTTGATGAAAGCTATCATTATAAGCCTGAGTCTTAGGGTTTAAATTGAAAGCTAACATCATTAACTTGAACTCCTTAATGCTACTCAATTAAAGTCTCAACAGTTTTATGAATCATTAAAATTGTGCTTCCATATGCCTGTGTAACTTGTCAGTAAACACATATTCTGCCCCGGAATATATCAGTTCAGGAACATAGTGTTTTTCAAAAGTCAATTTCTTATAAAAGTGTCTTTAGCTTCATTTGAAAGAGCCCATTGATTTGGGTCTTGATGCCCTCAAAATACAAAAGACAAATTTTGAATAAAATTTTGAATAATAAAAAGTGAAACCCTAAGCACTTAGAGGACTAAGAAGTTGTCTATTTTGACTATTGCTTTGTCTGTGTGTTCGGAGATGCTTTAGGCTCATCACCTAAAGCAGGGCAGTGGTTAACAGGAATGGACTTTTGTACAAATTGCACTCTGGTCTGTAAGTCGTGACAACTTTTGGCCAGTGTCACCTTGTTGCCAACCCCAAAAGACAAAAAGGGATGAGTAGGTTTATTGCAGCAAACTGATCATAGCGTCTCCAGTTGTGCCTTGTTTTCTCAGGAGGGGAGGGACTACAGGTGGCTGAAACACGGTACTTCAGAGACTCTCCTCTACAGTTCCCTCCCCAGAGCCATCTGTAGGCACCTCACAACTGCAGAGGTTAGTCTGGAATTAAAGCTGACCCAGTTTTAGTCAGGTCTTGTAAAGACAGAAACACAGAAGTAGGTGCAGTGGCTCTGTACTATGACTGTGTAATCAAAATCCTCTGTAGACAGCAGCACAGTGCATTGCTTCAGCAACATATATCGGTATGATTGAGACCGAATCACAAATATTTCAGTTGGTAAAAATGAAAGTATTACCTTTCCCTACCAACTTGCTTCTCATGTATATAGAAGACAAATCCAAACAGATCCTATCAGCTTATTTTCCTGATTTTTTCCATTTATTTGAGAAGTGTCTCAACGGTGAATAAAAAAAACAAATGAAGTTTGTGCATGTACAGTATGTCAACTCAATGAGAATGTTGTTTTAAAGTTGCAAGAGGCAAAGGAATTTTAAGATAAAAGCGCTACCTTATCTTTACCTGATTTGCTGTGTGTAAGTGTAAGAAGGATGGGGCTCAGTCCTAGGGAGGGGGCTTTGTGGATAGACACAGCGGGGTCCCCATTTACAGCCCAGGTCTAACAGTCAAAGGTGCTGTCACAAACCAAGCACTACCTCCATTTGTGCACACGTGAAGGAATATGCACAGTGGGGAACACATTAAGAAAGCAGAAGAATATCAGGATGTGAAGAATGCATGCTCTGCCACACTGAGATGAAAGTTTCACTTAAGCACATACATTTAAAAGCTGATCAGAACTAATGTTGGCACCAGACTCCAAAATAAGAGGTTTTATTTTTTTAAAAAGAGGCTGTTTTTCTCCTCACTTAGAATGGAATATGTAAGCCAGATCGACCATGGAAAGGTTTAGGCTAAAAACGGTGTATATGGGCATACTTTTCCATGAGCATTAACACAGTTTGGAAGCCCTTGTATTAACTGAGTATTCCATGACGCTTGCTCAGGAGAGCCTTCTTCCCAAAGAGCTGGAAGTCTGCAGAGCCCATTCTCTGCTAACTCTTACCAGGTCACTGAAAACTGCTTTTAAAAAATAATGTTCCTTTTTTGTCCCACCAAGAAACATTGAACTGGAAAGAATCCCTGGGTCATCAGGACCAGCTCCCTGTTACTGCAAGCCTCTGCAGGCTAACAGCACGCGGACCTCACCGGTGAAGGCAGCACTGGGTGCCTAAGCCTGTTTGTGGCCTTGGTCACTAGGTCACCTGCCTCTTTCAGCATTTCACGGGTGGATTGCACCCTATGATTTTACCTGCTTTTTCACAGTCATATCATACGATCTCCAGCGACTGACTAGTATGCGCAAGAGCGTTTCCTCCACTGTTGTTGCTGGTTGCTTCAGCTTTCATGCTTGGTATGATATGACTCCGCTGGCTGCACACTGACCAGGGCTCCATTGGTCTAGAGACAACTACAGCATAGATATCAGAAGTTTCACGTCTGAATGGGAACCTGATTTCCACCCTTAGTTTTGTGCTTAGGTCATTAACGAAAATAACACAGAAGACTTATTGCAAGGCTCTCCACTAATATTAGCCCTTCAGTCCAGAAACTGTTCTTTTAGTATAATCACCTGCCCACTTTCTAACCATTCCCCTTTACATTTTGTGCTAAACACTGTCTTCTCCAGACTAACATGGAAGTGCTCCGATTATAGCTGGTGTTTTGTAAAATGCCTAGTTGAATTCCAGATTGATTAAACTTGTGTCTCTGGTTTGGTGCAAAAAATCATTTACCAGGTTATTGCCGGAACCAGCTTTTGGTAAATGCCTTTTGCATTAAGTCTCAATTTATCTCTATATTGGCAGTTAGTTTAAAATCAAAAATATGTTCTGAAGTTTTGCTGCTGCTGAAATCCCTTTATTCCTGTTTCTTAAAGACGGGTAAGTTGTTCACTGTTATGTGTTTTTACTACAGGAGCTCATGTTTGGCAGATTTACTAAAAGCTGCTATTATTTTAAACAAGCAGGTTCAATATTCCTGAATGTATGTTGATCAAAGACTCTTATCCATATAAGTGATTACATTTCATCTGATATTTCTTCAGTGCTTGCTTCTCTCGGAGTCTGGTACTTTTTTTTTCCTCACAAAGGATTGTTAGATAAACTAAATTTTGCCTTTTCTTGCTGGAGCAGATTTTCAGTTAATCATAGAAAGAAAATTGCCTGTAGTTACAGAAAAATGAAGGTCCTGGGCCTTAAAATATATACTGCAAAATGTTGGTTAATATAACTTCATTATGGAAAATACATCTTTTTTTTCTCTTTGTAAGCTCGATTAGCACCTTGTGGTTCATGCCAAATAAGAAGAAATGACTAGGTGTGTAGACACAACACTCAAGCCAAGACTGAATTAGTATATAGTCTTTTACACAGTTTGCTTTTCCTTTCAGTCAACTTAATACACCTGAATGTCCCATCTCCCTCCTACCAGTTTCACTGAAAGGAGAGTTTCAGCTTAAAGTCAATATTTCTGATCATATAATACGAGTATCCTGGGCAAGAATGACAATGCTCCATGTTCTCCCTTGCCTCTCTGCACCTTTGTATCAGAAAAAGAACTTTAGATTTGCCTGCTAGTAACTTCATTGTCTTTTTTACTGTTATAGCATTGTGGTTTTTTTTTTCTTTTTCTGTAAAGGAAAACTTTCTTAACTGATCATTTGGCCTAGAAGAGAAAAAAACCCAATTCACTTTGCTAGGTTATAAAACTGGCTGGCTCCCCCATGAATTTGAGAACAGTATTGGACAAGCTGTGATCTGATCATTGCTGCACAGTGAGGGTGGTAAAGAGCATTGGGAAATTCTGCTTTCTGGTTCCTGGACGACAGGGAATTTGCTTTAAATGTAAAGGTACCAGAATAGATTGTTACTGAACAATAGTGAGATCTCATAGGTGAAGATGTGATTATCCATTCTCAGCTACATATCTGTACTGTATTCATTTGAATTCCTAGGTGAATTACACATTGATAAGTGTACATGCAATTGTTTCTTAAAAGTATGTAGAGAAAATATATCCCTGAAGATGATTAATTCATTTTCTGTAGGAGGCAAGTTGCACAAGTGCTACGTGATTTTTATAGTGTTAACTTGGTATTTTGGATGATGCTGTAAATTTTGAGATGGATTTTTTTTATTAAATCTTTTCTATATTGCAATTAAAACAAGGATGAAGAGCTTGGTTGTAATATTTTTATAATCTTTCTGAGTGTACTCAACTTTTCTGCTAAAAATAAAAATTAATTTGGACTCTTTTGCTGAAGATGGTGAAGATTTTTATTCCATATAAATCATTACTATGAATTGTGAATTGTGAGTGACGCAAATCTACAAAAACTTTTTATCTGAGTTTCAGATGCTGTGTAAAGATGTGAAAAGCTTGAAAACAGTCCTGGGTTTGCTGGTCTCCAACATGAGTAGCTTTTTAAAAACCATATATATTTGCTCTTGCTATTTATAGAAAGGAAAAGCTGATAAATAAAGACTTCAGTATAAAAATTGGCAAAGTAGAAAAAAAAAAAAAAAGAAAAGAATTGAAGTATTGGTGTGCTAACAGAGTTGTTCAATATATAAACCTTACTGGGGTATGCTAAACCAGCCCAATATCATATTTAATTTAGGATCTCTGTCCACTCTGTGTAAGACTGGGAAAGACTTTCATACAATCGTTAAAACAGTCTTTTTTGTATGAGATGCCTTTTTCACTGCTCACTTAACGTGATCACATCAGGAAATCAAGTACTGCTGGTCTTTAAACAAGTCCATTGCTACTGTACAAAGCCAACATTCATTCAAACACCTGAAAAACTTCTATTTTTGAAAGTTTTTGCTTTTAGGTTTTTACAGAATAAGGTATATGAATGGGAGCAAGGAATGGGTAGGCCTCTATAATACATCAGTTGTGTTCTCTTACAAATGAAGATAGAATTAATTTCAGTATTACACAAAATATACCTTAAGCTTAGGTTTGGCCATGAGCTACAGAGATATGTTTTTATGTTACAGAGTGAACACTAATGTATGAAAGCACACGTAAAACATCATAAAACATATGCAAAGACTAGTTGAGGAAAAAGAAATACTATTCCTTGCTCAAAATAC
Organism: Aramus guarauna; assembly: GCA_013400195.1. Lineage (NCBI taxonomy): Eukaryota > Metazoa > Chordata > Aves > Gruiformes > Aramidae > Aramus > Aramus guarauna. The sequence continues at coordinate 506,110 of VXBL01003597.1, forward strand.
AAATCTGATATAAAAAGTTTTAGAGTTAGCATTCTATAACCCCACAAAGCTCATTAAAAAAAAAAAAAAAAAAAGGTGACTGGGCAGTAATGATTGGCCATTATCTAGAGAAATGATTAACGAAAGAAGAATAACTAAAACATAAAATGAAGGACAATTAGTTTACAGAACAATGAAGGCTGAAGAATACTTGCCAGAGGAATCCACTCGAAAACCAGTCCTGGGCAGCACTTGTTCTGAATAGGAAAATGGGGAATTAAAGATGAAATACATTTCTCAATTTAAAGATGCAGCATCAATTTCTCTGCTGTGTTTTGAATTACTGAAGTGCAATTTCTACTTTTTATTGCAGTTTTTATTTTTCTCCTCCCCTCCTTCCTGACTTCCTAGGTGGTACACGTACATATGTATTCCTGCGAGATAGAGACTTCCCTGTCCATTTCTACGCAAAGTGAAAGAGGTGGTAAGATGACAACGTTCCTTTAACATAACATAGGCTGTGATGAAGATAAAATTGTTAATGTGTTTAAGATTTTGAAAGTTAGTGACAATATTCATGCTTATTCTAGTACAGCAATAAAAGGGTAAGTTTAATGGCTGTGTTTAGATGACCTGACCACTGCTTTTGTTCAACTCAATTGCAAAATGTCTTTTATCAGCAGGAAGAGAAAGGATGTATGCTGCCAATAACAACAAATGGTTGTACATGAAGGCACACGCAGGTAAATCCATTTAACCTGCTCTTCATGCAGGTAGTTTCAAAGTATTTGCATTTCACTAGATGAAATGCAGCAAATAACTGATTTGTTTTCATATACAACTACTTTACTGGCATTAGAGGAATACGGAACAAGTCCATAGCTGACTACACTGTCACACTTCCTTTGCTGATTTTGAAATTTTCTGAACAAGATTTTCTGTTTTATTATCTCTGCAGTATCCAGAGTGAATTGCACAACATCCCAAACAGAGGTGATATCCATTGACTTCCCAAAACAAAAAGGTAAATAAACCACTAACACATTCATGTGACTCTCCACCAGAGTATCATACCACGCATAGTTCATGATACAAGTGGGGTAAGGTCTGTCACATCAGCATCTGTAGGACAGTGATGCAACGTATGAGTATATACTATCCTCCTGAGACAGAAGGAAGACAGGAGTGCATTTAATACTCTAAGTAGGTAGTGCCAGGCAGAAAGAAGCCAGAGAATGAACTGGAGGCAGGCAATTTTGGCTAAGCCTTCTGGAAATAAGTGGATGTGGTGGAAGAAATGAGAAGACGGTATTTCCTCTATGGGAAGATCCTTACCACTTTGGAAGAGTTTGGACTGAAGCTACCTGCCTTCTGGTGGACTGTTTCCTAAAGGCAGCATGGACTGGAATGGCAGCAGCTGAGTGATTCATAGTTTGCTTGAGTTAATGCTGAACTAATGCTCTAGGGCAAAGACATTTTCCCCAAAATGGAGATGGAGGTCACTGAATGTATTATGACTTTTTTGGCAAAAGTATTTACCTAACAATCATGACCTGCTCAAATTCAGATGACTGCTACCCTGCTTACCTAAAATACAGTCTGGAGATTCCACTGGATGGGAACATTGCTTTGGATTTGATGTTCCTGTTGTGTTTGTGTTCACCTGCTGTGTCAGGAGTTGTGTCGTGGGCTATGGTGTTTCAGCTTATAGGTGGCTCCATATCTTTACTTTCATGGTTAAAGGAGGTAATTCCTTCACACACTTCAGATTTTGCAAAGTGATTTGGAATCCTTCAAGATGAGAGGTGCTATCTAAATGTAAATTATTCCACCAGCACAACTCATGAAAACCAGAACCTTTGAAACTGATGCAGCTCCACTGTAAACTTGGATAAAAGATTTTTTACGCACATCCTTTCAAGATTTTAATGGAATTCTTAAAAGAGACAGGATGATTTTAATGTACAGAAAGAAATTTCATCTTTATAGTCTCAACAAGCTTTTAGTTTTGAAAGGACCCGAGCCTTTTCTGTTGGTCATCCACCTAGAATTATTCTTTTGAGCTGTTGTAAGATTGGTTCATTCTGTGTTTCTATTTATGCTTGCAGTCATCCTAATATCCCTCAAAATTAGCCTCAACCAGCAAAGTGAAAGAAGCACAACTGTGCTCAAACTGTGACAACTTTGTGAACAACTTGCTGTGTTAAGATCTTAAGTAAGTTAGCAGTATCTTTTTTGTAAACTGTTGTTTGTGGTCAAGCAAAAGTGCCTGTCAATGAGGTAGTTTCCTTCAAAGCTTATCTCATTAACTCTTGTCTGGCTTTTGTTCCTGAATAAGTGTCTTTTCATTGCCTTGTAAAATTTCATATAGTGTCTCATGGTATCAATTACCATCTCATACACAACCATTCAACATCTAACATTTGTTTTTGTTGTAGTTTAGAAATTCACACATATGAAACTTGGAACTTTGCTATGCTGAAGGTGTTAAATTGAGCCTTAAAGTTCTTAAACATATGAAAGATAAACCTAAATGCAGACCTGTATTTTTGGTAAATACAGAAAAGTAATGTTCATTTTAGGAAGAATCTGCCGTCAGCAGTCTGTGTGCAGTACAGGATATTTGTAATTATGTCACGGCACTTTGAAAAATAGAATATAACCTCTAAATAGCTGTGCTCGTGTGACAGGCAAACTGTCAGCTACTAGAAGAAAGCTTTGAAAGAGGAAAGATCCGTCAAGAACATTTAACATATGAGAAGGGACTTTATTAGCAATATGCAGGTAGTTCTTTACAAAATGTGCGTAGCTCTGGGCTCGGAGACCCTACAGAGCCGGAACTTCCAAGTGAAGAGGAAGGACTGGTGGGACTGGTCCTCAGCCGAGCAGAATGCACATCATTTATGCATGTCCTGGTGCCTTGTGTCTGCTAATGACAAACTGCTCTGTTTTATAAGAAAACTGTCAATAGTTTTTTATAGGAAACTAACCTTTATGCAAGGCAATTTGAAACTTTCTCTTTACTTATTATTAAATTCATTTTGGCATTTTCTAAACTTTTACTAAATTAAATGCCTCAGGAAATGAGGCAGCAGAAAGCATGTTTAGAGAGACCAGGACAAAGAGACCAGTCTACCCAACACTGTCACTGTGACCAGGCATTCAAAGTGCAGAAAGTCTTAAAATGTTCACATAAGATTTGTGCATTCTCCATATAAAGTCTTTTGGGTTGTACTTCTGTGGCTGCATTGCCATGACTAGTTGTACACTTTTATGTGAAATAGGAATGAAATAATTACAAAATAGTGCTTGAATGAATAATAAAATACTTGGTAAATTTGCTGCATTAATTTTTTTAGTTTAGCTAATCTGTGCTAGAAACAAGAATTGGGAAAGTAAAACTAGGAGGACTTCTTCTGAACTGCTACTTGTATATAACTGTAATTGAAACAAATCTCCACCATGGGGACTACTTTATGTGCCCTGGAGAACAAGGGTCCAGCTGTGCATTCCAAAGGCTCTTGCTATACATCAAGATTTCTTCCACGTTAGGTGAATGCAAAGCCAAGGTTAACTTTAAAGATTAAAAGATAGAACAGTAAAAAGCTTGCACATCTATCTTCATCTTTAATTTAAAATAAATGACACTTATGATGTTGAAACTGAAAGCTGTAAAATATTTGTGAAAACAGATAAACAATAAACAAGACCTGGGATCAATCCTGACTTAACTGAAGCCAGTGGTGAGAATACCAGACTTCTTTGCTGTCAAGATACAGCCCTAGGAGCACAGTTCACCTCCAAGGTGACACAAGGGTATTCTTACTTGCACTGATGGAGCCACTGCTATTCTCTGGAGGAAGAATTATGCTGATGAAAGATAGGGATGATAATATTTATTGTCTATGTTGCATTATTTTCTGGATCATACGTTGTTGAACGCTAAATACATGGAACAAAACTAGCACTAGGAAACATTTATATTTCAGCATCTCAGTCTTAGCCATGCTTTAGGTAAAGAGGAGTTTTACAAATGAGCAGAATGAATATGATCATGCTGCCATGTCCTTTCCAAAGCTGGGCAGGCAGCAGTTTGAAACAGCACATAAGCAGTGCAGTTCCCGTTGGTCTCATGCACCTGTGACCGATTCCCCAACGCTTACAAGTCAGTTTTCTTAAATTATTACTTGGACTTCTTCAGTACACCCTACCACTTTGCAGATGAAAATCCATTTATATGCCTTTTAATAAAGTGTAAATTGTTCAAGAGAAAAGAATACTGCATCTTTAATACCGCCATCAGTTTCAAAACTGACGCTTCATATTAGCATAGGTCGTTTGGGACCTACTTTGCAATCCAGCAATCAAAGTCACTTTATATCCACAGTACTGTGATGATGATATTCTAATAATTCCATGTGAAAATGTTTTTGGTTTCACTGTCAGTTCTTATAACCAACAAATCTGTTTTGTCATGGCGAGTAACCCTTTCTGCAGTGATGAACAATAAAAAATTCTTTGACGTTGGTCTGTTAAATTTTCTCTCCTTTTGTTATGTATCACCTCTTGTTAACAGAAAGGGTTACATTCATTTAGTAATATAAGTTCTTAGACCTTCTCTATGCTGTTGCTTAGGGTAGCAATAGATACAAGGAAAACAACAACTTGTACTGTTTGGAAATTACTTGGAGAAATTACTTTCCTATAACTCAATTGATTGTACTCTAGGTCAAGGAGTAGTTTGATGATAATACATGATAATTAGTAATTTCCCAACACTCTTTTATTTACTAAGCAAAGGCAGGCATGGCTTACTGATATAAAGGGCAGTAACTGTTGAATAGAAATATTGAAAGATATGGCAAACTGAGCTCGAGGAAGATTTGAAACTAGAACCTAATTTTCTGAATTTATAGTCCCAAACTCTTTACACAGGCAAAACCCCCTTTATATTTATATAATACTTCAAAATACTAAGTATTTAATGCTATCATGATGCCACATATATATACATCTGCCCAAACACATGTGCACATATATGTATATATCTTAGTAAAGGACCATAACCAAAATTTTTTAGACTAGAAATGAGAAAAATTGGAAAAATTGTAGGGAGTAAAATTTTTGTCAGGAAAATACTATCTGAAAAAAATTGCAGTAACAATTTTGTGAAAAATTTCCTTCAATTTTTAGACTGTAATTGTGTAGGTCTTCAGCCAACAAGCATTGCTGAGTTGTAGACTACGCTGTCAACCCCTTCAGGTGATTCAGTTCTATACACCTCATATTTGTTTTATGTACCACGAGTATGAAATTTAGGAAACTCTGACGGCCTTAGTATTTTTCTGCAAGAATGGTATTTTCAAAGTTACACATTATGAGTCAGTATAATGCCGCCCGACAAATCTTTCCGATTGCTGATACTTTATCGCATATCTGTGCTGAATACCTGCAGTGATAGTCCAGAGGAAAGGTAGCCTGTGAATATGTATTGTTGGTCTGTGACCCTTAGAGAAAGGTACTCTTAAGTCTGTGTAAGAAAACACCCTTATTTTATGAAGGCTAATAATGCATTATGCTAATACATTTGCTATTTACATTTTTCACAGCTGCTGGTGGACTTTGCTTTTTGGTTCTTCTCCAATTTCTCTAACTCTCTGGCAAAAAGAAAAAAAAAACAATTACAGTGCCTAAGACAGCTGATAGATTTGAAAGAAACTTGGGAAATTCATGATACTGTGATCAGAGGAGAAAATAACTTGGGAGATTTTGAAGAAATAAAGCTTTGTCCTTCCAGTAAAAGGTAGAACTGTAATTGTTCAGATTTCACTTTTAATGAGAGCTTATCACTGTCTTATCTCATTCTTCCGACTGGCATTTCTGTGTCACATCACCAGTCTTGGACTACCGCACTAACTGAAGGACAAATGTAACCTAATAGCTGCAAAAAAATGTTTTACTTTACTGCTTGCTTTAGAGGAATATAAAATCAAATTTCTATCTTATATTTTATAAACAGAGAAATATTATAGCATCATGATTGCCAACAGCTCCTGTTTGACTAATGTCTGCCTACACAGGTCTCTGAACAGTTTGTTATAAACTGTGTATTTACAATAAACAGAGTTCAATAGAAAATATAAGGGAGGATAAGGAGAATATATAAAGGCAAAAATGCTAGATGCAGGAGAAGGAGTTCTCCCAATGAAAACTGCAGAGCTCCAGTTACAGCTGTAACAACTGGTGCATATCAAGTCTCACAATTTTTTTCATTAATAGAAAATTCCTGATCTGATGTTCCATTTTCTAGCTCCTCTACCAAGCTTCCATGGTTATCAGCAGACTCACACTGTCACTTACACTCTAAGAGTTCTCATAAGGAGAAAGGAGTTAAAGCATTTGCCTAAAATTAATAATTGGATGGAAAAAGGAAAAAAGCATCCAGGTTTTTGAGCAGGTCTTCTCCTCCGTTTCTGAGTTTTGCAAAATAATGTAACAGCAGAAAGCTAGGTAGGTTCTCTTCATTAGGGAGATGAAATAGATTGGGGTGGGTGGTGGGGAGGAGAGGGGAAAAAAAAAAGGGAAACAAACAGCAGAGAGATGGAGAGATGTAGCTGCAGAAAGGAAAGGCAAAGAAAGAAGAAAACAATTTCCCTTCTTTTGCTTTTAGGCACCTGTTTTGGATAATGTGGTAATCTTCATCAGCCTTTGGAAACACTTTATGCTCCTTTTTGGCTACTTGGAGCTATTGAGCACAGTTGATGGGTGACAGCAGAGTAGGTGACAGCTAACAGGTAAAAAAGTGCTGACAGGTAACAGCTAACTCATGACAAACAATTTTCCAAGGAGCTATGACTTACAAAATAGAGTTGCACTCTGCTTTTGTACTAATGCATCATTTGATCTGTCTCCAAGCTGTATTGGTAGAACTGCCTGTAGAAACTGCTTCCATTGCGGAAGCAGTATGCCTTTATAATTCATATGTGATCATTAAAAATTGAAATCTCCCTATCGCACAGGGCCATGCAGGTCCTTCATTTGCCTAAGGTGGAAAAACATTCCTGTGGAATGAAAATGATCCTTTTTCATGGAGACTTCCTGCTTGAAGCCCCTTTCTTGCTATCATTAGGTAGGGATGAGCGAACCTAGCAGCTAGAGCAAAAGCTTGTGACTCAGGCTCCCTAGGTCTCGTTCTTGCTCTGCTTCAAATCATGTTGCTTGTGTTCCTCACAGAACTACACCATGATGCTCGGCTCCCTGACAGGGAAATAGGAGGCTTTGATGAGGTCCTGGTGAGTGCTGACCATGGTGAGATCCTCTGATAAAAAGGATCTGCTACAGAGCTATAGCAGTAGGAAAATGAACTATTAAGTAACAGAGTCTCACTGTGAGAGAAATAAGAACCTAACCCTTTCTGAGTTTTCCAGGTCATCATTGTTCACTTCTTTGCATTATTTTTAGAAGATGAACCTCCTTATTTTCTATTCTTGCCAGGAGATAAGGCAAACTTGCCTTGAGATAAGAAGTACTTAAAAACCCCCAAAGTAGCTGATCTTTCCGTGTATACTTTAAGGGTATGTCTTTACCGAAGATAACCAACCTGACACAGCCATATGGTAGGAAACTAAGTGTATATTATCTTGAACCTCTCCCTCTCATCTACTCAATTTAGATGACAATTTCTTGACTCAGTAATGGATTTCCTGCCTGTTCTTTCTCTCACTTCAGAAAACACTGGCATTATGTAGAGAATAAAAGCAATCAAAGGCTTGATGAATTGAATTTGCTAAAATGTCTGTTTATGGCATTCAAGAAACAGAAATGTCAGGGAGAACAGGGATGTTTGGAGGCAGTTATTTATGTATGACCAAGGGATATGAATAAGTGCAGAAGCGATCTGGTTGGGAACTGTGGAATCAAGACTTAGAGAAAATGTTCAAAGGATACCAGCATCAGAAAACAACAAATCAAAGCTTTCCAGATTACCTGGAAGATTAGGACACTGCTGGAAATCTGGGAGGAGTGGTTACTGCACAATTGCTTTTCTTGCCTGCTTTTCTTGCTTTGGGCCTAACAGCTTCATGGTTTTTAATTCTTATTTTGTCTAGGTAGCTGGCTGAAAAAGGGTTGTGTACAATATCCAGTTGCCTCTTGGACAGAACTCAAATGTAATTAAACCATCTAAATGCAGACTTTAGCATAACTCCAACCTACGAATTATCAGCTGTTCCCTTGGTGTAGCATATGCTCCTGAACATCAGTAAAAGATTAAAGTTCATGTTGGTCAAGGAAGTACACAGAAAACTCGTAGAAGGCACCCATGAATAATAATGAATCACTTTATTCTTTTATTGAATGGTGTAATATGTCATCTTTTGGGGTGTAAGGTAGTCTTTGTACTTGACATCAGATCTATATCCCCACAGTTGTATCAAGGGCAAACATGCATTGAGCTTATTTGCCTTCATTAATTAGGGCAATTCTGTAAATACAGAAATCTTCACATTGGGGATCAAGACGAAAGCAGACGCCATATAAATATGACATATGCATATGGCATTCTTAATTGTCTTACAAAGGTATTTGTTTCAATGCAGGAAGTCTGTAATCTGTACTTTTCCACTCTTGGCTTGATGGCTTTAACCACAAAAGATGGTTCTGACTCTGCTGAATGGAAAGTGCAGATTTTTGCTAAAATACTTCACCTCTAGAAACTACCCATATGGGAAGCAATTACTTGCAGAGGGGTTTCCTTTCCTTAAAGCAGTATATGAAGTCAAGAGTGTTTTCAGTAGAGGTGCTGAGCTAGATAAAACCCTTGTTAAATATGTAATTGTTTCTTTCTCCTTTAATTTCTTTTGATAGTCCCAATTCCCAGCACTTCGAGGAATAACATTTCAGCGCTGGCAAATCTTTCAATTTGTTTGTCATCCTAGCCCTTAATGCACAAGGGAAAGTCAAAGTAAAAGAGAAGAGATAGAGATAGAGATAGAGAGAGAGATAAAGATATAAAAATGTTTGAAAATTATTTCCAAATTCCGCTCAAATCTAGTCCTACTTCTTTCAAACCTTTTTGGCCTGCTCCACACTGTATCCTGATCCATATTTCAAAGAGTTTTAAAGTTTCAAAAATACAGCCTCTGTTTGTACATAGTCTTGAATACTCTGTCCAACCAAGAATTACATCTGCAGCAGAGGAAGATGCTACATTAGTAAATAATAGCAGCCAGCATGGGCTACATGGTGTTTATAAATACACTGGCAAGCCCAGTTCCTACAGTTTACCTAACAATTTATAATTGAAGATCAAATACTTTTTATACGGTGTCTAACATAAGTTCTCAAATCCATATTTAGGGGGAATAAGATATTTGATATTGCTGAAAAAAGCCACCAATTTATTTAAGTACTTAGATTTAAACTTGAGATCTTAATTTCAGGCACCTATTAAAGAAAAAAATCAAACAAACCCCACAACAAAATGAAAAAAGGTCTGGAGTATGGAAAGTGAGTTTTAAGGTGACAATCTCTACTGAAAGAAGTTCCACTTAATAGACCAGAGTGGCAGAAGATGGTGGCACTGGCCACAGTGGCAAAGAATTGAGGAATCTGAGATGCAGTTTAGGGACTAAGTTCGAGTTAGAGTTGATGTAAAATGAACCTCGGTGTTCCTCCAGCATATACAACCTACTAGGGACTGGAAATATCAAAACCAAACAGGAAATGCTGATGCTGTAATTAAATGGCCAAAGCAAGCAACAGCAGCACCAAGCCAGTGCCTGGGACAATAACATAGAATCGGAGTATCATAGAGTCATTTAGGTTGGAAAGGACCTTTAAGATCATCGAGTCCAACCATAAACCTACAACTGCCAAGTCCCAGTAAACCATGTCACTAAGTGCCATCTCTACACATCTTTTAAATACCTCCAGGGATGGTGACTCAACCACTTCCCTGGGCAGCCAGTTCCAATGATTGATAACCATTTCAGTGAAGAATTTTCTCCTAAGATCCAATCTATCCCTTTGCATGCTAAAGAAATTTGTACGTTCCATTATGATTATGATAGTTTAGGTTTATCTCTATGTCTCAGGGTCTGACTAATTTTAATGGGCTAATCTGGATCAGCTGCAGTGCAATATTTTATGTGTAATTTATAAAGTAATTTAGTCTATAGGCTAAAGTAATTTATAAAATTAATTGAAAGGTGATATGTGCAAGTAATAACTGCTATGAAACAGCTTTCATTAAAAAAACAAACTATTTTGAAGCTTTGATCTTAATAAGTGTAAAAGCTCTGGACAATTTAGAATAACATTTTTAGCTAAAAAGGAGTAAATAAGTTTAACTCCTTTTACCCTTGTGGAAAATATGTGGTACACCCCTCAAAAACATGAAACATAAAATCAAGATGGGAATCTTTATGGCTCAGTATTGTTTTGTATGGATCCTTAAATAGTATTTATTACTGCTCTGGGTTTCTTTCTAATTACTGAGGACCACATGAAAACTTGTCAAAGTAATTTTTATAAACCCAAATAAACCTGAAATTTCTTTAATAAACTTCACTTTAAAGTGAAAGTAAGTGAAACAATTTTGTATTGATAAATTCACATCCTGCTATTGGTTAACTATGAAGAAAAATAACACAGCAAAATGTGGTGACATATATGCTATTCTTCCCTAAGGATTTAACAGACAAAATGAGGAGAGCAAAAATATAAGGGGAAAAACCTATGAAAGTAAAACTTCAGAGGCTAAGCAAGATCTAGGAAAATGTATAAGTGTAGAATTTTTGAATAATTTATAATGGCCTCTATTAACTGAGATTATAGTTGCTTTCTTTAAATTACAAAAGATAATTATGGAAAATTATGTCAGCAGTGACACATTCATAGGCAAAAGCTTAAAATATTAAATGGTCAGCAGGGTGAACAGGGCTTTCACTTACGCCTACTTTCATAAATAGCTCTTGATTTCTCATACAGCTCGTATGGGTCAGGTTTTCGTGGATCAAAGGCCTCTGTTGAATCGGGAAATGAACTCCTGTGAAGAGTGGGTGGATAGGGAATATTCTGTGGCATAGCTGGAGCAGATAGGCTTGTTTGAGGGCTGCCTTGATTTTCCCATCGTTCCATCATCTGGAATAAAAACATACAGAGAATAAAGATGAAGTTTTGCAAAAACTGTGACTTCCGCAATGAGACCAAAGACACTGATTTCAGTTGAAGATGTGTTTTGTAAAATTAGCAAATCCCTTTGCTGCCTTTTGAGATGAAAGGTGTGTGTTGTGCTGTTTATAAAATGGTTTGGTTAAATTTGCTTGTTAATTTGTTGCTCATGGGAAGATGTGATCTTTCTCAGATAGTATGATCCCGTATGGATTAAGGTTGAGTGCTACCCCTGAGGCACGTCGAGTGCCTCTCCCAGAATGCACTGAGCTATTGGAAATTATTCTGCTAAAGGCGGAATCTGTGGGTCTGTGAAGATACAATTTACAGATTCATCAAAATACATAACTGAAAGTAGTGCTTATCAAAGAAGTGGCCAGACTGGGTAGCAACTGAATGATCTTAATGCTGTATCTTTTGAGATGCATGAAAATAGCTGGCTGCTCAGGGAGAGGCAGATTACTGTAACTGTGAGCAGAATTTACAGCTTCAGTTGAACAACAACAATAAAAAACCCCAAACCCACAAAGGGAAAATTATTACAGCAGGTATTTGAGCATCTATTGATAGTTGAATGTTCAATGATAAAGTACAGAACATGGTGAGAGAAAAGTGAGAATTAGTCTGATGCAGTCTTTTTCATTTCTTACTGTTTCTTATATAAAAAATGACATTGGCATCCTCCAACTAAACTCTCAAGCACAGGATAAGCTTTTCAGCTCTTCCAGACCACTTAGAGTAGAGAAGTATACCGCAGTGTATTGTCTGTGCATGAAAGCCACCACAATCCATTTCTTCTCCAAGATTGCCCTTAGTGGTCTTGCAAGTACACCAAGTCAGAAAGGAGATAATACAATTGACTGTGCAAAAGAAGACCTGGGTGTCTGCATTTCTCTTTTTGAAGGAATTGGCTACTAATTAAATTGCATTAGCAAATATATTTGAAGAGGCTAAGTTAAACAAAACCAAATGTTTATCCCAGGAAATTAATATTTGACTTTTCCTGTGATCCCTCCTGAAGGAGGATGGTAAAACCTCCAGAACAGTGTGTTCTCGCACATAACCCAACAATCAGTTAATTAGACAAAAGGTGACTCTTGGAAACAAACTGAACTGTAATTAAGTACCACCAACTTCTAGTGTTGTATCAGCAATGCCTTATCAAAGATTACGGCAGGTTTACAGCAAGTTTGCTCTACAAATTCTGTGATTATCCTTTGTCTCTAGTTCCTCGGTTCCAGAAGGTATTTGGCTCAGCAGGTTGGCTTTGCTCTCTGTTCTGATGACGAACAGCATCAGGCTTTTTGCACATCAAGTATATCTGGACTACAGATGTTTTAGAGTCCTCCTGGTGAACGTGCTGAGTAACTATCACTCTGCACATCCCAGGTGATCCGACACTCAGCTTCATACTTCAAAATAAACAGAATATGGCTATTTGCCATTTTAAGTTGTTGAGGACTTCATTTTTTATACAGAGTAGTGTTATAATTCAAGCTGTGCTTCTGTCAGAGTTTCAGTAGTAAGTAGGGCTGATTCATCAGAAACAATGAAGAAAAGAAAGAACTAAGTATCTCAGTCAATCATAGGATGACTTTCATGCTCTAGTATGCATTGGGTGTGATATTTAAGTTGAGAAAGGGAAGTGTCAGTGCTATGAAATGCTAATGAAGATATGGAATACTATATTAAATATTTGCCAATGTTGATCAAGACAGACATATTTATTTTGGGCCAGATACAAAAGATGGCAACTGGGATGTGATACAAGAGTGCATTATAGGTATGCAGAACCTGTGCAATAAAGTGACATATGGAGATACCTGAGTTTTCATCAAAATAGCTTAGGTACAGGAAAGTACCTAGGGCACCTTCATACCAAGATAAATTTATCCTGTGTGTTGGGTAAATTAGTCTATGTGGCAAGTCACACAAAAATCACAATAATACATCTGATAGTTCTGGCTCTAAAGGAAATATCTCAGGTATATATAAATATATATATATATATAGTATATCATTGTATCATGGAAGTGTTAATTCAAAGGTCTCCAGAAACAAATCTCATTATGACTCCTACATCTAAATAGAAAGGGAGAACTGGGCTCTATACAAGTTCCTTAGGATCAGGGAAAATAATGGAGAATTATGTTTAGGTTTTGCCCTCAGTGAGGACTTTAAAAAAGAATACAAGTCAGTGAAAGCAAACTATCTGTCTTATTGCTATGAAGCAGAAAGACATGTGAGGCCCTGTCTGTATCACAGAAGTGAAAGTTTCCTAATTTCTTGGACGGTGCCAGAGAAATAGAACACTTACCTCTTTCAAAATGTGAAACTGAAGAAATTTAATTTTTTTAAAGAAGGTTTTAAAAAAAGAAAGGAAAATACAATTGTTTTTGATAAGCAAATTTTTCCCTGGAGGAAGGACAAGAAACTGGAGTTTAATTGGTGAAGCTCTACTGAGTCCCATATGTCTAATTCTTGCTTGCTGGTTAGCACTAAATCTTTAAGCGTGAAGTTAAAAATTAAGCAAAAAAAGTCTTACTTGGGGGTAACACTGCTACAATAAATACATGAACAGATAAACACAAGGGTAATTATATCTCCCAAACCCATATCAAGTAGTTAAATAGGCACATAGTATTTTGCAATATGAGTTATTATAATGCTAGCTCACAGGTAAAGGCACTCTTGGAAATGAGTAATCATGGTATTGAGTGCAGTGCATCACATCTAAGTCTGATAATGGATTGGTGACATTGCTCAAGTTCATTTTGCACTAATCATATTGTATTACATATGATATATATATCTAATATATGCACTATATACACAGAAATCACAGGAAATTTCAGTCAGCCCAGGTTAGTCTGGGCTGTTGAGCACACTGAGATGCAGTGCACACCATCCCTCAGCCTCTGCCTCAGGGAGGGGAACTTGTCTCTTCTCCTCTTCCAGCCAATGGCCCGTGGTCCCCTTTTTGCTTTAAAGAATGGCGGTTGCTTCTCCCCTGTGCGGCCAGAGGGGCAAAGGTGCAGCAGTAGTCACTCAAGTAGAAAAGAAACCTGGTTTTGGGCCATCTACAGTTTTTCTATCCTGTTACACACCTACAGGGCTGTGCTGAGGTGTTGGGAAGGGTTTCTAAACCTCCCTCGGTTTCAATCTTATCTTCATGTCATGGGCACCAGAAATTTATGTCTGATTATTTCTCTAGTTAAAGTGGTGACAGACAGAGGAATGCACACTACCTTAACCTGGTTAATCATTTGTAAACTCTCTTGCTGAGACTACCCAAAACAGGCTAGCTGTGAATGGTTAGCCTGCATGCAGGTACAGTATCTGCACACGATGGTGTCATATTATTCTGTGAGCCCTGGGTTCCTCAGGCTATTGCATGAATAACTGCATCACTCAAGTTGTTTCTCTAGATTCTGATTATTGGGAACTGCTACTTGAGTATGAACTACTATACTGTCTGTATAACAACACTGTACAGACAATCATCAACAATATGCTGATATTTATATATTTATACATTTGATATGTATGCAAAGAGGTGAGCACTGACAGTGAGAGGTCTTTGAATATGGATCTTTAATAAGTAAGTTCCAAGTTCTCTATTTCATCACTTTTTACCTGAGATTAAAAGTTGAATGCCCCAGTTGGACAGGGACCTTAAACTGATAAGAACAAGCTAGCCCTTAATAGTCAGATTTATTTTCACAAATGTCCTGCTTCTTAGATGAATAAACAAACTTATGCAATACTTATTCCAATGTATTGCATCCATCCTCTAGCCTTTTATATCAAAACCACCACAAGCTGAAGCAGTCTGATGGCATCAGCTGATTAATTAATTCCTATTGGTACTTGACAGGCTACAAAAATTATTTTGGTATGCATTAAACATGCCGTGATCCAATTGAGAGGATGTGAAATTGTCCAGATTCAACACCCCCCTCCCCTCTCACCACCAATAAGAAAGCTATAAATCCTTTAGAAAATATTGCCATTGTTATTCCTATTGCTCTTAGAAGCCTCCAGGCAGCATTAGGCCTCTTTTTTTCCTCTACACACATCTGATGAGAGATAAGCAGTACTTTAAGGTCTTTACACTCTAAATAAAAAAAAAACAAAACAAAAAAACCAAACAAATTAAAACAAACCAGAACAAAACAAAACAAAACAAAATAAACCAGTCAACCACAAATCTGAGCCTATTATTTCTTGCTAAACTGTGAATGATGTCACAACTTCAAAAAATTATATAATGTGGTGTCAACAGAATAAATACAGTTATTGCTTACAATCTTACAGTAGGAAAGGTCTTCATACCTTGGGATTTAACATGAAAATCATAGAAACACAGAAATGTTCGTTAGAAGGCATCTCAGTAAGTTATCTACTCCAAGCTCTTGAAGTGTGACTATTTCCAGCACTAGGACTACTAATGCAAGAAAGAACAACAATCACTTTAAGGATGTTAAGCTCAAGCCACCTGTAAACCAGAAAGAGTGTGTGGTGTCCATTTCAAAGAGATTGCTAACCAGAAAGCCAGCTAGACTGGCCGCATTGCTGGGGCCGCCTTCTGCCTTCTCCTCCAGACCTTTCATCTTTGAGCCACTGCATTTCTGGTTCTTGACACCCATCTTAACACCGAGATGTTCCTTTTTCCAGACCACTGCTGGCAGACTCCAAGTCAACATTTCTGCAGAGCTTATTAGTGAAGCCACCCCTGATGCTGTCTCACCTAGAGTTGGGGGACCGCTGAGAGGTGTCTCATGAGCTGGGAACAGGAGGGTTAGATGAAAGTCTACAGAAATTTGCTTTGAATGATAGTCATCTTATGAACTCAATGTGTATAATTTTGAAAGGGCACTTACAGGCTTTGGAGTTTTCCATGGAGAAAAGAAACCTGAAATAAACAAAAAATAATGTTAGCAGATTTTTCTGATGCACAAAGAGTGGAGGCTAAGTGGTATCTATGCTCCCATACTCATTCAGGTCTGCAGATAGTATTGATATATATGAAAATTCTCTATACACAAGGGGTGAAAACACAAACCACAAGGGATAATTTCTAAGAAAATATTATATGCAAATATATATATATGTGCATATATATATATATGCAAGTGGAGCTATTGAGATCATTGCCATACTTTACAAACAGCATGGGATTAGGTTGAAATTAAAAGAACTGAACAAAAGGACTTCCAAATGTCTTGGTGGACATTGGATAAGACACTAAATGACCTGGTATTGATGTGTCAAATGCAGTCGCACCTTTAAAAAGAAGCAATTCAGAACATCCCATCAACAAAACCTAATGATACAAGAGATTTTTTTAGAAGAAAAACCTGGAGAAAAAAACCTGTTTCACCTGTCAGAGAAGGTAGCCAAATATTGGGAAGGTTGGTTGTTTTGATACTGTCTTTTTTTGGGGGTGGGGGGGGTGGGGTCATAGTTAGGAAGTGGTCAGACATGACTATCTCTTTTACACAACCAGTTATCTCCTTTTCCTTGGTTATTGACTGACTGGTAAATTACTTTAGGGACTTTCATGAATTTCATTTATTGTAGCTTACATATGTTTCAAACTCTAGATATGCCCTTTTCATAAAAGGAGATAATTTGAATCTCTCATTGTAAACACTGTTCTTATCTTATGCAGCACAATATTAAAAACTTACAAAACATTAAATAGAAAGAAGCGTTTGAAAGGATATTGGTTCACATTTTTTAAAATACCAGCTTTCAGCATAGCTTTTGTTAAAAAACTCATTCTCAGTTTAATAGCAGGCAAAAAAAAAAAAAAAAGTCTGTGGACCTTCCTAATTAAGACTTAAAGTTAATAACAAAGACTTCATTTGCTTTGTCAGAAACAGAAATGGGGCTTAAACTGAGACATCTAATAAGAAGGCTGTTCTTTCATTCAAAATATGAATTAAGCTGTAAGAGTAGTAATGACTTCATTATTTCTTTTTTGAAGGTGAGTCTAGAAAAAATTAAAATCATGAGAACACTAGGGACAGTATCTTTCTGCAGAAAAATCACAACAAGAATTATATTTGTACATCGTATTTAAAGTTCCTAGAATTCTGTGATAATGAGGTAATTTTTTCTGCCATGATATCTAATTCATTTAGACTGAAAAAATCTTGGAGTGAAAAAGCACTTGAGCCATTTGCAGAGAAATACTGGCTGTTTTGTAATGCTGATGTATAAGCTGATAGTACTTTTAAACAAAAAGTATACTAGGAAAAGTAATCCTGGAAAGGTTTATGTTTACTGACTCTATAGTGTCTGGATAAAACCTGCTTTGTTAACAAGAAGAAAGATTTCTTCCCATCTGCAAATTCAAGCTAAGATAACAGGCATTCTGGATAGATCTGGCTTGTACATCACCTTCAGTATTAAGTATTCTGTAGTAGAAACTTATTAAATAACTTCTTGGATGACAGATGGCTACCTTTTTATTACCTGCTATTGTTCTGTACAGCTAATAAGAGTCAAAGTTAAAAAACATTTTTCCCCTTGGAGCTAAAGATAAGACTTGAAAATTGCAAGGAGGTTTGCTGAAAGGTATCTCAAATCAACTTACTACTCTGATCTGGCATTTGGAAAAAAAATAGTGGAAGTGACACTCCCTCCCCATTGGCGCATTAAATGCACCTTCCATAACTTATTGTCAGCAAAAATTACTCCAGGTCAAACTGAAAGGTCACTTTTCCCTATTTATTTACTGTTGCCACCTAAAAAAAAGGTTTTGCTGGACTTACCAGAAAATTTTACTATCAATTAAAAATAAAATAAGTATTTAAAAATCAAATAAATAATGACATATACATCAAGTGAAGATTTAAAAAAAACCCAACCCTCAATTAAAAAAAAATTCAATTATTTGCCTAAACAAGGAGAACATGGACTTATATTTAGCTTGGAGGCTATGGGCACAGACTGCAACATACAAATGACAACGTCTACACTCAAAACAAATAAAAGGCAATATTTATTCATATGGCATGAAATTAATGTTAAGAAAACTAATGGATATAGGATGCCACGGAAGTAAAAAATCCAAAGCAAGATTTGAAAAAGTATTGGATATCAATATGTATACACAAGTGTGTCAGAAGCAAAAATCTCTAAAGATAACAAACCTCTGAACTATTATTAAAATCCATTCTTCGGATTTAAACTCAGCTATTAGACCAAGACCTCATGTAAGACGAGATGGTCTCTCACCTACGTCAAAGACTGGGTGCCAGACTAAACAGATGAAGGCCTAGTTCCATAAAGCAAACCCTATCTCATATCTTTCATGTATTTCATGGCAATTTTCATGCTGCCTCACATAACATCTCTATTCTCAGCTGAACTAAACACCCTTTTTTCCCATTCTAAACAAAACTGACCTTTAGACAATGTATGGCATCATCAGTTATTCAACATGAGACTGATTATGGGTAATTGTTGTGAACCAAATGTGTCCAGAATTATTACCAGTATTATAAATACATGCAACCATTGCTGCAAATTCAAGAATTGAAGAGTTTAATACATATGTACTACATTCTAAGTGTAACAGAAACTTTGCATGAAAAAGCACAAAAGTAAAATGCACTTTCCTGTGTATTCTGCATGCTTCCTTCTCACTTTCACCTTTAAATACTGTTCTGCAAAAGTATGGGACCAAATCCTCTACATGTAGAAAGTTGAGACTCGGAAGATCACCTGAAGAACATATCTTAACAAAGTGTATTTAGTGCATAGTCAACAGTGTTGTCCTTCTGCAGCCACGTCTACAGCTCGCAATGAGAAACAGTGGACTTTCCCTTGGATTGACCTCATTTCACAACATCACATTTTGACTTGACTTTCTGGCACTTACTCATTACCTGCTGTGGGTATTCCCCACCAGAGAGAGTGGGACCCCACCCGAACGACAGCCACCAGCAGACTGGCATCAATCCAGTACTGATTCACAGGCAAGACTGGAATTTGTTCTCCAAAGACTGCAGCTTTCAACTTTGAGTATTAATACAGTACTAATACTGCTCAGCCTTCTAATCAACTCATATCTAACTAGGCACACATACTGGATAAGCTCTTATAGCCTTCTTATCCCACTTCCATATTTCCTTTTCTTCCTCCTCAAACTCCTAACCTCCTACTGTCCAACTTGTGATGTGTCCTGTACAAACCTGAGTAGCTGAGAATATTATATACATATACATATACATATGAACACGCCTCAGCCCCATATTCACATACACTTTTAAAATTTGAAATAATAAAAGCCAACTTAGATCCACATAAGTTGTGGCTCACTTTCTGAAGACTCCCATATCTTTCTATTAGTTTCAAGTAAGTCTTTATTAACACTTTTTGTAAAGGCAGCAGTACGGATCTGAATTAGTTTTGGAGAGGACAGTGGGGTTACTGGCTTCTGTCAAAGAGCAACCACCACCACACAACCAGATGCTAGCAGGAAAAATACTATGGCCACCACCTAGTGTAATGTAATGTAATGTAATGTAATGTAATGTAATGTAATGTAATGTAATGTAATGTAATGTAATGTATAAGCATGTGAGTATAAATTACGTAACCTCATATACTTCTCCAAAGTTGGTTTTGAGAATATAATGATTTATTTTTCAATGTTAGACATTTAAACAGTAATAAGGTACAGCAGCTGGTGGCCAACACCTTTACTGAAATTTTAATTGTTTCTTTTTAAATAAATAATCTGAGGTACAGTAACAACCATATGCTTTTTAAAAATCAGAATTACATTTTCTCATAAAGCAGTGTTAGAAAAATTATTTTTGATATTGCTTTTTAAATTATATTTACCACCTTCCAAAATGAGCTGCCCTGGAAATCAGAGCTGTGATGGTTGTTGTGAGTTTACTAAAAACCACCAGTAACAGTAAAACAGATGTTAAATTCAAATGTATTTGGGGAAGAAAAAATTGTTTTTTCTTTTTTTCAGTTTACTGTACTTCTCCTTTTTGCTGAAGATATGCTATAACTAGCAAATCACATCACACTCCTATCTATTTCTTCTTATATATAAATTTAAGTATGTTTTTGTCACAAAATTTGCTTACAGATTTCAAATGCCTTACACTTCAGCCAATATTTATTGTTGGAAAGTTTAGTTTGCTAAATGCAGCTTATCAGATAGGATTTAGGGCATTTGCAAGATACAGTCCTGCCTTTTTTTCTTTTTTTTTTTTTTTTTTCCTTTTTCAGTAAACCCCTGAATTCTGCATATTCTATATTGTCAGTAATACAAAACCAGCCTTTGGTTATTAGTCTGCTGCCATGTACATGTTTTTTGCTAAATTTCCATCTCCATTATTTTTTTCCAGCCACTAGATAAGCCAATTTCCTCACTATTTTTCATTGAGTCCTGGAAAAGTTCTTAAGACATTGCAAATCAAAAGTAATTAACCAAACCACAGAACCTTCCATGATGCTCACCTCCGTGGCAGACGTGTATGTATAATTAAACTGAAGCCCGGGAACAGTTTGATTTCTGCAGTGACGATGTGTAGTAGTGCTGCAGGGAGGAACTCACCAGCGTCACAGTTAAAGCCTTTTCATCCAAAGCAATGCTCAGGGCACGTCAGCTTCCCTCCACATCACTTGTCGCATTGATGACACAGCAAGTGTTTTGCCCATTAGCTTTTGCTGGGCTTCTTGGGGTTTTTTGTGCCATAAAAGCCTTGCTGCATATGGCTGCCTGAGCAAAGCTGTCCCAAGCACGGCACAGACCTGTCTCACGTAGATGCTTGGAAGTCAATGAACAGATGGCTGATGCGCACTCCCAGAGCATTAACTGACTCCATGGGCATCTTATCAACGTCCGTGTGACAACACTTCAGCAAAAGTTTTCCTTTCTAGAAAAGTTACTGTGTAAATTTAGTGTAATAGTAGATTTTTTTATTTTCTCTGTGCTTTTTCTTTCTCTTACTGGGATCCCTGAGATGTCTATCAGTTGCCTACACTGGGGCCTCAGTTCCTGAGGTGTCACATACCCGTTAACTTCAAATTGATGTGACGTTGGAGAACTTCTATGCCAGTTCAGACTCACAGTGTACACCGTTAGCAGGATGCAGGGAACTGTTTCTTACCATTCACATTACATCTGGCTTCTCCTTCTGTATGTTTACCTTTTGTTGAGATATGGCAGGTGTGGTTGGATTAGGTGCACAGAACTCAAGCTACAATTGGGCTTGCTCAATGAGATGCAAAATATCGTCCAGCAAAAATTCCAAAAATACTGGTGGTAGCGAGAAGGTTTGTGGGTTTTTTTTGGTGTACATAGAACAAATATATAGCATTGTCCTGGTTAATTAATTCAATTATAGTTCAAATATTTTCCCCTTTTCAGGAAAATGAGAACAAGTAAATTCAATTAATTTATATACTATAATAAACAAAATCTAAAAGGAAACAATGACTTAAAATAGATGGAAATAATACTTATGAAAACACCAGGTGATAAAAAGTTTGAATTGGTCATGTTATATTTAAAATATCAGATGATATATAGGGAATGGCAATTAGTAGTTCTGTTTCTAATAAAATCAATCGTTACCATGTAGTATTTTTTCAAAGGTCCATCTTTTTCAAACAGCTTTAAGTATTGAGCTCTTACTGTAGCAAGAACAAAAAGTTGATTTACCTTGAAATAAAGAGTAGATGTAAGAAGACTGGGAGCTCTAGCTCTTCAAGCATAGTTAGCTAGTCCTGTTGTCAACTGTCCTTCAGCGTGATGGTGCCATGCTGTGGAGGATCCATTTGGTCTTTGGTTGGGATGGCACCTGACGCAATGGGTCAAAAATCAACACATCCCACATGAGAGTGAGATGAATGACCCACCATGTTTGATCAGTTACGTACGGTTAGACCCAGTGTCTTTTCCCTTGCAGCAGGCTACGCACTGGCAGCATGGCAATTAACTGATGGAGCACTGAAATGAAGGCTGGTTACAGTCATCAGTTATATCAAATGCAGGTTCAGATTAATAAAACTGTGAAATAGGTCTGTCTTCTTTAGGGCTATATACATATGGCCAGATGTTATTAAACAGTTTTGCCTGAAAGAGACTCGCAACGGTACAAACTGATCCTCAGCAGTTGCTTGTGGTGGCATTTTGCTTTATGCTCCACTACTCCATTGACTCTGATCTCAACCCAGGTGCGACCGCTACAGAAGCAGTGCTCCTGTCCAAATCAGCACTATTTTTCTCTCTCTTTGGCCTGCTACACCTGTGAAAAGTGACTCCAAAGAACAAACACTCCTGCCCACAGATAAGGCAAAGAGGAGGCACAGTTCACAGAAAGATAAGCTGGATCTTTAGATCTCATTAGGGTAGCAACTTCTGTGGCTCATCTCCTCTCCAGGTGACTTGGGGGCAACATGAGTCCAAGTCTATATTTCTTCCCCTCAAACTTTCAGATTTCTTGATGAGTAGCACAAAGTGTGAGATGGAGAAGTTTATCAGAATTGATGTGGAGGTAGAGGAGTACCATGGGAAATTAAACCTGATCTCATCTCTCTGAAGTCTATAGAACTGGTACAAAAACTTAATTGACTGTGAGATCAGGTACTAAATCAATATTCAGCTTTTTATACATAGAAGCACTTTCTGTGCAGTTCATGAAGTTTCACTGACCTAGCCATCTTAAGCAAGAATTTTTCAATAATATTCAGATCTTCACAAATAATTAGAAAAGGATAGCTATTCAAAGTCATGAATGATAGAAGCACTTGCTGTTCAAGCTGGGACCATCACCGGCCACCTGCATCTATGAGAATTTCTCTAAAATACACCAGAGAATCTCAAGCTACCGTTAAGTTTTCACTTTCATGAATAGCAAAGAGTCTTTGTTAGCAAGAATACAGCCACCAGAAAAGGTCAGAAGCTGGCATAGTAATGAGTTAATTTACATTCTAACGGACATACAGCTATTTATTTTGCTTGGCTGCTACAGCTCTCTGAATTGCTTATTAGTCAGAGATTTAAAATAATTTATAAAACTAGAAAAAACCCAACAAACTAAATACCATCTTCTTCTGATTAATCTGGATGTGAAGCAGAGAATTTCTGGATTATGGCTAAAATAATGCAGAGGGAAATGCAACATTGTCAGTGACATTTTTGATGCTTAAATGTACAAGAGTTGAGAAAAATAATAAAAATCTTCAACCATTTCTGGAAATGAGAAATATCTTTTTGGAACAAGCAGCTTTCTATGTGGTCAACAAGAGCAGATTATTTTCCACTGGCAAAGTTTGACACTGAGCACTTATAGATGCCTTATTGGGTGACACTTTTATGCAAACTTTCTTCTCTCTCCTGGCACCTATTACCAGAAGAGTGTTACAATCTTACAGATTTATTTCCTTGTTGATAGCAAACCATATTATCTGAAGGACAGTCATGTCTTGGAATAGAGAAAATGCTGCTACAGTACAATTCAGAACAGATTTTACTGGGACAGCTTGATCTGGAGTAGAAAAAGACATCTTACGGAATGGAGGAAGACCATTGTCTCTTGCCTTATATTACAGAAGTTCCTACTAAAATTTCAAACCCTTAGGACGATACCTTGGTTTATGATTTGCAGCTGCAAGTAGTACTGGATGAACTGTCATTTTCCTCACTGAGGTCCATAACGTGTCTTTTATGCAAATACTAACCCAAGCAGAAAAGTCTGCATGCCCAGGTACTAACACACGATGAGTGGAGAAAGACATCTCAGAAATTTGCTCACAGGTTGTAAACTCTACCAACACCTTGAAAGGTCTGTATATACAAGAAAAAGAACCTTTTGTTTGGCAGTAGGGAGTTTTCCCCCAAGAATCTCCAGTTTTGCTCCTGTGCGTTATCCAATGACTGGTGCTAAAATCAGTGCCACTAGTTCACGTGTCCAGGCTAGGGATTACGCTCTCTACTGTACTGCTCTAATACTGCAAGAGCTAGTAATGAACCATCCTGGGTAAACATGTTGAACACAAATCTCCCTGAGCAGAGCAGACACAGCAAGGTGCAAAGATTGGTATATGTCACACACTGAATCAGCAACATAATTTAGAATATAAATTGAGTCTTCAGAGTCCTGACAGCCCATGACTGTTGTTCCTAGAAGGGCTTGCGACTGTTACCATACCGATAGAGACTGTGTGCTTGCTAAGAACATGTCTGACAACTCAGTCTGGCTTAACCGAAAACTAATTTAAGCTTCAAACCTCACTTTTCAGGAATACTGCATCTTATTTTCAGAGCTCTCTGACAGTCAGAAAGTCTCCCTAACTATGCCAGTATCTCTGCTCTTTCATGTGGTTGGAATCTGCTCCCATTTAAGCTTTTACACTTCCTAAGCACATTAGGAAAATCTCAGTTTACATTATGCCATGCCACTTTGATGAATATCAAGGCATGTTCCCAGTATTTTCTGTTAAAATATAGATGGAGCATAAGTTGTTTGTACACAGTGTCCTAAAATCCTTTTCATGAAAATACATTCACAAAAAAGTCTTCAGCAGGTGTGGGGGAAAAAAATACTCAATAATAATTCCATTCCTTTGCTTGTATGTAGGCTTCATATTAAGGCATAGATGAAAAGGAGTCACCAGGTATTTAGTGTTGACATTTGCGCTGCCAGTTCCTCCTCTTCTAAATTCCTTCAATGCATCCATGTTTTATCTCAGCTACTCCTTTCTTCAGATGCTTGTTCCCAAACTCTCACAGACTTATCCTACTTGTTCCCAGGATTTCCCTCTCTGTGTCCTGATCCCAATTAACTGAAAACCAGTTAATCCTATCCCCGAAACAGTGATCAGAAAAATCCCTTATAAAAGAATAAAAATAGACAAATGTAGGGAAAAGCCCTTGGTGTCCATGACTATTTCTGAATGGGAGACCTTGCAATGCAATGCTCCACTCTGATGTGAGACACAAAACCAGCACATTGGAAGTAGTGAACCGCAGCTGAGGTAGAACAGTCAAGAACTGAGTCTAGAACTATTTCAGCTAGCCACATAGAGATGGGAATCTCGCAGTGAGCTGAAAAAATTTCTAGACACTGTTGTTTATATAGAATAGATTTCCAGATACCAGCTCAGTTGCATCACTATCTAGCATCTTTTGGGTTGGAATATGGCATTGTCAGCTGTGATAGAGGACCTATTGGTGGGAGGTGAGGTGCAATATCCAAGGGCATCTTGAGCAGCACAGAATGCCTATGTTTATGTGGTCTATTGAAGACTCCGTCAATTACAATGGACACATAGACATCTGTGCCACATTTAGACACTGATATGCAGACAACTAAATTTTGATGTCACAGTCTGTGAATTAAGAATTTAATGCAGATGCACAACCATAGGTCTAGTATCAAGGGTGCCATGACTTGTTAGTCAAACATCTTTGCTGGATTGGCAGATATGGCAGAAGATCTATGGGAGACTTCAGAACTTTGTCATCCTGGACAATCTTGAGTCTCCCACTGACTCTGTTATTCCAGTGGAGATCTCTTGATACGCCAGTGCATCTCAGATGGTCTTGAATGTCTGTTAGTGAGCTCAGAACTCAGCTCAGAGTTTCAAACCTCCTCATTTCTCTTGAGGTTTGTGAGAACTGGACAAAAGCTCATCAAAAAGAAAAAAATAAGTTAAATTACAGAGACTGAGAGAGCCTGCTGGTTTCACCTGACTGCCTTTCTGTCATTATTAAATTACATTGTAGTAACTTCAGAATTTTGTGTTTAATATGCATTAAGCTGTCAGCATGGTTCTGAATTTTATTGATTTGCCTTTGAAATCTCTTCTGTGACAATGGGAAGTGTCAGGAGCTCATGGGTGTTAACTATAATTGGCTCATTTTAATAACACATGGTGGAATGATAAACACTTGATGGCAATATAATGAAAAGGTAATCATGCCACTTGGCCACAATGGTAGAAGCTGGAATAAGCAATATCATGTTTATTTGATTCTTCAGATTCAGACATTATTCAAAGCAATAATTTCTTCCTAATTTCCTGCTCATTCACACCAGCTTGACAAAACGGTTTATTCCTGGTTATAGGGATTCAGGTAGAACAGAAAGGTTGGCAAACAGTGGCAGACAGTGAAAGAAAAGACTAATGGTAGAATGAAAACTTATTACAAGATTCAAGTTTTTACATGGTTGAGCCTTAGCTGTGAATGCATATTTTTTAGTGTAGAAAAGCAGAGTATTTGGCAAGGGATGTTTGATGTCCAAGGAGTAACAAAACTGTGAAGAGAACAGTGAATTTCTAAACTCCCAGTTCCCTGGTTGAACATCTAGGTAATTCATTTTGCTTTGAGCTGCTGAAGATTTGATACTGTCTACACTGACATGTACCTAGCATAGATAAATCTCTTTGCATTCATATTCACCCAATCAGGAGTTAATTCTCAGTATTTGACTAACTTATAAAGAACAAAGCTGAATTAGTAAAAGCTTTGCAGCAAACTAAGTTATAATGGTGAAATGACATGAAGTTCAGAAGCTTTAGCATAAGACCACAGGAGCCTGAAAGAAAAAAATGAGAGAGAAATAATGATTGATGGGCAAGATACTATTGCAGTACAGAACACTAAAGAGTATAAAGCATGACAAATCAATCAAGATGACCTGGTTTGCAAAAAAAAAGGTTGAGAAATGTCACATTTTTCTGAATTCCTGACGGTTCAGAGATGAGCAATTAATATAAAGAAGGACCATGTCCTTAAAACTAATCAGAGAGAACAGTATTGTTGTGAATTTTATGATGTTTAGATTGTGTGCTGATCACATGTAGTCCTGTGCAGTACTTCAAAAAGTTAATGAACAGAACACTAAAAAATGATGCTGATAAAGGATCCTGACAAGACAGTTGGGAAGTGATAAGTATTAAATGAATATACTACAAGGAAAAACAAGAAAAACTGCGAATAGGTATTTTTTTTCCCTGTGACAGTGCTCTTTCTCTCAGAAGAACATAAATTGATTTCAGACTGTTGAGATTTAGATGACATGTCTAACATAATGGAAATAGCCCCTCAATACTGAGAAAATTGGAAGAGTACATGAACACGACAAGTTAAACAGAGAAGATTATGGTGCTGACAACTGTGAAGCACCTTGTGGACCTCACAGCTTGCCTAAGATTAGGAATTAGCATTTTTAGAAAGACTTGCTAAGTAGGGTACCCAGCATGTATGTCCCTCCCTTTTTTTTTTTTTTAAAATCAGAACTTATTGCATAAGAAAGAAAACTTGTATGCAACCTTTGGATCTGTAGAACACCTTTTTCTTCCTCAGTATACCCATATACCTCAGTATGCCCCTATGATGTCAGAATTAAAACTATGAAATTATTCTCGAATACCATAGCTGGCTGAAGGAATCTGGATGAACAGTACAATTAGTCAGTGATAGTCATCAAATTGGATGTGAGATATATATACTTTTTCCTTGGGGTTCCCCAAAGAATAGGTAGATGAAAAGACACTAAAGGTAGATCTGTATGCTCTTTACCCAGTCACCGTACAGTTTTGCTGGTGTATAAACCCAATCAGCTAGGATAGGAAAGAGTTTGTAGGGAAATATGTCCATGGCTTATTTTTGTTTGTTTGTTCATTTGTTTCTTTGTTTTTAACTCTTATGAGTTAATTTTAAAAAGTATAATTCATCTCATAGAGATCAACGACAAAAGGTCTACTTCAGGGGAAGAGGAAGGAAAAAGATGATTTAAATTGGAGATGTTAGTGCTCTTCTGACAAAGGGAGTTTTCATTGGTGAAAGGTGATTCACTAAAGCCATTTTTGTGAAAAGAAGCTGCTTTTCCAGAATGTATTGAACACTTAATTGAAAACAAAACAAATTAAAAAAATCAGCTCTCAGATGAAATTTCTAATTAAGTTCTAGACAAAATACCTTGCAACTATCTAATATTTAGAGGGGACTAAACATTAGATGCTCCTGATAACACGGATCCTGAAGTAATTTATCCTATTATAAACAAGCCTTTGTTTCTTGTACCATAAGTAAGTTTTTCATCTATCAGGCATTTGACAGTTCTAGACTAAGTTGCTCTATTTCTCAGTGGATGTTCTCTTTGGTGAAATTTTTTTAAAAGGTCTAGGACTCAGTCTTGGTAGGAAGTGTTTTAAAGTTCATAATATTCCATAGTCTAGAGGAAACCAATTACAATCCCATTCAAGTTTCAACAAAATTGTATGTCCAGCTAATCAGAATTTAATAATTCTGAAATTATTGCTGCAATTTTAAAATATTAACAAATATACAACAGAAAGCAGACAAAAATGTCTTCAGATCCTCCATTGAAAAGTTTTTCCATGAAGAATATTCTGAAAGTTGTGTGTTCTGCCATACAAAGAAAGACTTTAAATGGGAGACATGATGAACATCTATAATCCTCCTCAATCTGGTAAAAATTGTTTACTGTGAATGAGAACCAATAAAACCAGTGTGCAAGTAGCTGTCACATATTAATGAATAAAAGTGGGTACCTCTGTGCACAATCACAAGTCATGAATTTTTATTCATCCCTTCCCTAGTATGAATGAGTTAGAAATGCAACTAAATTGCAACTTCTGCACCAGCCGTCTGCAATAGATGTATTTTGATTTAATGACAAAAATATGTATCTTGTTCAACTGCAGTTCTTCATCTTTCAGACAATATGAGGGATTAAAAAAAAAAAAAAGCTTGTGAGTAATTCAGAATTAATATTCACTCTCTAGAGACTAGGTTTGATCCTCCACACACATAATTTCAGGGGCATTCATTTTCTTTCCTGAATTTGTTGGGTTTAACTTGCAACCTTATTTCCAATACAGAAAATGAATGTTTTCTTACTTATATTGCGTTCTAAACCACTATTATTTATTTTTAATTTCTGTTATCCTTTGAGTTCTGTATATATTTCCAGATATAACCTTCATAGTTTTAAATAGCAAGAGGGAAAGTGGTAGCAGTATATTGCCATTTGGGGCTCTTTTTCTGACTTCATTATTACAATGATGCATATTATCTTTGTATTTTATCACCCCAAATTGTGAAACTGGTGTGATAGGAGTTTCCCTTTTTGTAAAAATCTCTGAAATCCCTAGAATTTCTGTGTAATTATGTTTCTTCATTACTAACTCACATTTAAATAGCTACAGAAATTATATTGGAGTTACAGCTCAGGAGGATAAGCATCATCAGTCCTTAGTTCCAGCATTCAAACCTTTGACCTGCAATATGCAGAATATGTCAACCTGGGATGTTGGTGAAGAAATTAATTTTTATTTTGTGTCAATGTAGCTAGTTTTGATCTGGTATTTCCTTCCCACCTGAGATAGAATCCCATGTTAGCCAAAGATTTAAGCTAGATCTGCCTAGACTCCTTCTTATAGACAGCTCCAAAGGCTTATATATATATATATATGTGTGTGTGTGTATATATGTATATATATAAACCCAAACAAACCCCAAAACATAAGGCTTTGTTATAACATAACTAAAATACATAGCTTTTCAAATAGACAAAATGTAAAATGATTAGCTGGAGAATACAGAAGCAAAAGAGGTTTCTGAACAGCTGCTCACTATGTCCCTACATTACAAGTCCTTGTTTCCAGTGAAATCAATAACTTCTTGAGTTACGACAAGCTCTGCGTACTCCCTGCCAGTCCCCAGAAGATTTTCATCCCGCTCCCTCTGGGGCCTATGGGTCTGTCCCTTGCTCCTCTCAGCAGGTTCCTGGATTAGGCTGCAGATGTCCAGCTCTTTGCCTTGAGTCCTCCTCCACTTGCTCAGATCCCACAGCCATTGGAAATGTCTCCATGAGGAGAGGAGTGATCTGTCTTCACTGCAGCAGGACCTGCCTGACCCAAGTACTTCCCAGAGGAAGACAGGTAGCATACACACTTGGAAGAAACCCAAATAAATGTTCTCCATCAGACTGCTATTATCTACTTGATACAGAGGGTGGTGGTAGCTGATTTAAGTAAATAGATTCTCATGCTAACCATAAACATATTTCAAGTAGTTTTATAGCTAGCAGACTGGAACCCAAAGGATTATAGGTCAGGGACATGCTTCCTCTGTGCTGAAAAAAAGGAT
Organism: Aramus guarauna; assembly: GCA_013400195.1. Lineage (NCBI taxonomy): Eukaryota > Metazoa > Chordata > Aves > Gruiformes > Aramidae > Aramus > Aramus guarauna. The sequence goes on from VXBL01003597.1 coordinate 536,426, forward strand.
CATCCTACAACATGACTCCTTAGATAACTGTTTACATGACCCAAAACATCTTTTCTGAATTCCTAATTCTTCACTATTTGGTTTCTACCCTACCAGCTCTGTTTTAGACCCCTTTCCCCAAGCCAGGTCCTCTTCTGCCATTTCTACAAGCTTTCAATGAACAGCTGCTTGCACGATTGTTCACAGAAAATAAATTCTGAAATTATATGCTTAATTGTTTGCAAAAGAAATGAGACACATTGTAGGAGCTGGGTATTAAGGAAACATCTTCCCATCTACATTTCACCTGGACAATGGAATCAGCTATTATAAAGAATTGTATGGAAAATCTTAGAGAAATCCCAAATTTCAGGTTATTATTAACAATAATAGAAACTTCAGTTAAATACAAAACTCTTGCAAGAGGCTTGACCTTTGCATGGTATATGGAAGTGTCTGCAATAACTTTGGAGAAAATGGGTAAAAGATGGAAAACCAAATATAAACTTAAGAAGCTGGGAAAAACAATCTGGAACAGGATCTCATTGATTTTGTTAACATTCATAATAAATGCAATAAAATAGCTTACCAATGGCATCTTACTGAGAAAAATATATAAACAATGTTTTATTTTAAGAAATTGTGCTGAATTTCCCTTTTTCATTGTGATGTTATGCTCAGCTGATAATCGATAATGATTCAAAAGCACTTTGGCAAGTTTGGACTGCATTCTTTGCTCTGTCTTTCAGGAATTAATTTACACTGACTGCACAAAAATGTTTTCTGTTTGCTGAGGCTTAATTTATTAAGTATTCCACATTGCTCTTTATCAGTAATGCGTCATCTGCCCAATGACATGGACCAATCTCTCTGCCATCTGCAAACTTTATCAGTATTGATTTTATGTTTTCTACAGGATCTTCACAAAAAGTGTAACATAGGCAAAAGCCAAGACCTTATCTTAGAGGAAGCTCATTAAATATATATTTCTTGACTGATCTCCTACTTGTAATCATGTTAAAAGGTCAATCAGTTAACCAGTGAAATGTAAGTAGTAATTTTACTTCTTTCCGCTTTTAAATAAGGAGTGGGGCTGTTGCATGTAAAGCCTTGCAAAAGTCCATTATATAAAAACAATTAAATTTTATAATCAAGCTTGTAATATTAATAAAGATATTAATATATATTTAAACTATTTTCTGCAAGCCCACATTAATAACTTCCTTCTTACAAAGAAACCCAGATTATCTTCTATGGTAGCATAAATGGGATTCCAGATTTAGCTATAGTGCATGAGACAGGTTCTAATAATTTTATTTTTTTTTTTAAATACACTCAAGTGTTCCATGCTTGCCTGTGGTGTGTGGGCAGGATTCATCTCACACACCTTTGCCTGGCTGGCTGGTCTGCCAAGCTAAACTCCTCAGCCAGACTCCTCTGCAATCAGTGCAGCATAATGGGCAAATTCAGAGAACAAGCTGCTTAATCGATGACTGAATAAAATGACGTAAGTCATCCTCTTCAGGTGCTTATTTTCCACCACTGACTGCAGGGGGGACTATTTTGACTAATGTAGAGTAGAAATCCAGATTTTTTTTTACAGTTAAGTTGGCATTCATCTGACCAAATATGAGTAGAAATGTAACCATGAAACTTTGGAGTGTGAGTTTTTAAAAAGTTTAATAATCAACAGGGAAGAATAGGTTTTTTTTAGAACACTGTTCATTTCAGCTACTTCAGATGTTTACAGCAGCTGAATGGCACCAGAGAGGTGCCTGTTTTCTTCATCATACAGGAAACCCTGCTTGCTGCCCAGCTCAGATGAGGAAGGATGCCCTGCAGCTGTCTGCACAGGAGCCCTGAAAACAACAGCTGAGGTGAACGTGGCGAGGCAAGCCTGGGAAGATAGACTGAAGTATGTGGCATGTAAACCAGTCCCAGCTTCTTTGCCTTTAAAGACCTGTAAAATTGTACATTCATAACTAATTATCATGAGATGGCTGTTCTAAAAGGGCCATTTTGACTGAAAGTGTATGTAGCTGGTTCTTCTTTTAGTACAATGCATCCTAATGTGCTTCTATCAGGATAAAGAGCTTGATACAGTTGAAGGTCTGGTATACAATGAACAAGTTACTAGATAAACCTCTTGCTTAATTAAGATTAACCTTAGTAGAAATAATTGTTGTATTTGATGTCCATGTAGTGAATGTTAGCTGAATTAGACTATCCGGCTGCTCCTGTTTTAGAGCCAGCAGCACGAGCCATTGAGATCACTGAGTTATGCTATATAATAAATAAATAAACACTGCATTATTTTTCAATTATAGTGGGAGAATAATTTGCTGTGTATGTAATAAACACGTATGGCAAGCTAAAATCAAAAAGCGTGTCTTCATGGTTTCTGTTTGCATTGATTTCTAAAGAAATAAATATTGTTTTAATATAAATATATATATTTAATATGGTGTAATAAGGAGACAAGATTAAGTAACTTCTCTTTCTCTCTGCGATGTACTGTGGAAGGAGTTCAAAATTATCCAGACAGTGATTTATCACATTCAGTCAGAGACCCTCTCTTTTGGCACCTTGGGCTCCCAAGCATGAGAAAGATGGACAACCATAGTATAATGTAGTGTTTATATTGGAGTGGACAGTTGGAATTCATCTAGTCCAACCTCCTTCTCAAAGCAAGGGTAAGTTCAAAGACTGTGCTGACATTCAAGAATGACAGCTTCTCTGAATTGCTCAAATGAAGGAAAATGGATCCAGAATGACAAGCAATAAACATACAGACTGAGGAAGGACCTGGGTAAAACATGGAAAAAGCTAGTGAAGAAGGGCAGAAATTGGATGGAGAAGACCAGCTTTGACTCTACCACATTTGTTGGTTCTCACTGGCCACAGATCGATGCCCTGTGGACTTTTCATTTTCCCAGACTTCTCTCTGGATTGCTCTAGGACCTCCCATTGATGTAACCATCCTTCATTTTGGTTGCACAAGTTGAATTACTCTGCCAGAATCTTTCCATCTTCTTTTAGTAATTCCTTATACTTATTCCTGAGAACAGTACATGTTAAATAGCATGAGGCTTAAGAGCTATGCAAAAGACCAGCTGGGTCTTCTGATACATTATCTCACTAGGATCATATTTACAAAATAAAAAGAAACAAGTTTCTCCACTGGTCTTTCCTTTTGTTCCTTAAGGAACAGATTAAGGTGTCTTCAGTGCTACTTCAGAGATACGATAGCCTTTATACTGCAGTAGAGAGGTGCTGCTTGGCCTAAAATAGTCACATTTATTGAAAGCAAGTAGTTTAAAATACAGAAATTATTTCACATGTGAAGTAAGAAAAAGATGTTGACTTAGTATTGACAAATGTATTTAGTTAAGCTATTAAAATATATGCAGATAATACTGCAGTATTTCCTGTAATCAGCAAACCTTTTCTATGATGCTAACTAATCCCTGAGGTATTTCTTAATGAATTTTTTTCTTTAAGAAAAAACTGTAGTATTATTATTGCTATCATCATCATCATTTATCCTTTTAAAATATTAGCAAACTTTTTGCTAGCGAAAAATACAACTCATTGTGGAAATGGAAATTAATTGATAAAATGAATTTAAAGATCATTAAAATATTTTCTCATTCAAAGGTTTTGAGTCTGTGCTTTTATTTATGCATATAGAGTCTTTTTCTAATTATCACAGAATCTTTGGAAGTTCTCTATCTAGAACACATGAAATGCAATAAAAAATGCTTACATTAGAGAAAAAAAATTCTAAAAATTCCATTAAATATAATTTGCACCTGACTGAAATATACACTAAAAATAAGGTGACCCTAGGAATGTGTGCACAAAAAGCTTGCCTTCTTTTAGCTCATGGTAATAAAAGGTACAAAATAAATAAAAGTCAAGATTTTTCTCATTTACCAAACAGGAAAACTGCACAGTATGTTTCCTATACACCAAAATACTGTTCCAAGTTATGACAAATCCGGCTTTGGAAAGCAATTTATTTCTTTTAGAAATCTGTTTGACACACTTGGGAGTCAACTTTCAGGGTTTGTGCCTGACAGCTTTAGCTTCCATGTCCTTTTTTGTACTGTAATCTGAAGGTGACACAGCAAAGGTGTATGTATCCTGGTGTTGGTTTTTATTGTGTTTGAATTATGACTCACCCAAAGGCTTCCTGAGAAGGGCACTGTTGTTAATAAATGTATGCTCTTGGTTTTTTACAAAAAAATAAAAAAGTTGAGCATTACTCAGAGAGAGCAAGTGTAGCTGTTGTTAAAGCCTTCCTTCCCTTCTTAAGAATGCAAAAGCAAATTGCTTAAAGAATTGTACAGGGATAAATACCTCATCTAGAAGACTAATTCAGTTTCTGCTTTTTTACTGGATAGGCAAACCGCAGGAACCAAGAGAGTTTTGTGGCTCTTGTAAGTGCTTTAGGGAGTGCCTGAAAATCACACCTTCCCATCTCCCCAGTGCCGTGTCTCGTGTCTGTAGCACAATAGATAATGTACTCACTTGTTTCATAGTGTATTAGCTTACTTTATTACTATAAAATATTGCACTATATTACAAATCACCACGTCACAACGTCTACACAATGTACTTTGACAACAGATTTGGAAACTCAACAAATGTTGTTTAATAGGACATTACATTATACTGAACCAACAGAAACATTGTTCAACACATTTAGACTAAGCTTTAGACATGCCTCAGTACACAAGCACAGGTTATATGGTATTTTTTAGAATCCAGCTCTGTAGTTCTCCCTCCCTAGGCTGAGATCTCCTAGATCTCCTCTGAGGAAGGCTAGGTTCACTCAGAGCCTGTAGTATGGGCAATTAGGAAAAAACCCAGTTTCTTGATGGCCCAGTAGTGTGGCAGGTTCTCCCATGTACCATGCTTGGGAGGTATTTGGCTTCAAAAGATGCCGTTTTTTTCACTGAGATGCATGGTCCAGGATAACCTGATTAGTTTTCTGATAATACTGCTTGCAAGAACAGAGGAGAAACTTCTCTGGCCTGGCCAGATTCCAGTGTAGGCAAGCCAAAAATTCTGTTTTCTCAAAGAAACTGTTCTTCAATTAATATTAATTCATTCACTAATATCAGTAAGACTGAAATCAGTCTGCAGTGCTGCCAATAAAGCTCTTGGTTTCTAGCAGTGACGTGGGCTGCAGCTATCAGTCACAAACGTGCCCTGCGCTCCTCAACAGAGACAAGTAGTCGCCTGTCCTGAAGGCAGAGTTCTGCAGCTCTGCACAAAGCCTAGTCTCTGTGTAGACCTACTAATGGTAATGTCTGACTTCTTACTGTGTGTAGCCTCATCTTGGGCATCAGAATTTAACGGTAATATAGCCATTGGAGCAATGGTAGTTACCTCTTTATGACATGCAATGATGAGAATCTATTTCTACACACTTGGATTTCTTTGTGCTAAAAGGTCTTCTAAAGGGACCTGTTTCTCCAGTGTGCAGACTAACTCCTCTTAATGTCAACAAGAGTTAGGCACACACATCCCTAGGAGAAGTGTCCCCATAAGTTTTGATAGAAGCACTGTTCAAATTTAACACAGACCATATAAGCCTACATTAGAAAACAGTTTCACCAATAATAAAAGTACTTTTGGAACAAAATGCTTGCTAATAGTCATTAAAAACCTTCTATGTAATATATGTAAAAAAGATTTATCTAATGCTTTGCAGAATTATCCACAAATGTACCACACAGTGCACAAACATTAATAAGAAGCAGCAAAACCATAACACTACCACTTTGAAATGCAATGCAATTAATACTACTTCCATTAATACAGTGTAATAGCTACTAACTATTATTGATGTCTATTTTTTCAGGAATCCATATTCATTAAGGAAGGCTATGGTTTCTTTTTCTTTTATTCAGAAATATGGAAGCAATTGCACACTGTTTCACTGCTAATCAGAGCTATACAAGAAAAGATATGAAAGTCTCATTAGTGTGAATTTTAGGATAACTGGTTTCCTGCCATGACTCCCTCTGTTCAAATTTGTCATTCCCTGTGCTACTGAGAGGTTATCATTTCTCTTACTAACAAGATTTAGATTGAGTCCCTTCATAAACTAGGCTATATATGTAACTTATTTTTAGTTTACCTGCTATAACATGTAAAATATTTATTAAAATAAATTTTATATCAGATGACTACAAAAAGATGCTTAAAAATATTTCAAGTTAATCCAAAGTGTAAACCAGTCTCAATGTGTAGGACAAAAAGGATGCAAATAATTTCAAGGTTACTAAGAGAGTACATATCTCGCAGCTAAAAATATGATACTCAATAAGGTGAGACATGCCTTGTAAAACTGAATCTGGAAAGCAGTGCTTCCAGGAGTGATGTTAATATAACAGCAGTATTTCTTGCATGGTTAACAGTATTTTCTAAAAATCTTTCAGAGATTTTATTTCTGGAATTTACATAGGAAAGAAAACTGCCCCTCTCACAAGGCTGTTATGAAACTATCTTGCAGAAAATATTGCTTTTTATGTAGGGAAGGTAGGAATGGACAAATGACCAAAGCTGAGGGGTGGGGAAAAGGGCAACATGGCATCTAGCAGCACTGTCAATGAAGTGGACAATGTAGCATGATTCACAATGTTTTTGATCATTAAATATTTCTGGCATTACTAGCTAAGAACAGAAAAAAAAAAAAAAAGCGCAAAAATATGAAACAACTCAAGAACCAGCATGAGGAGGACACGTTTACAGAGAACTCATGCTGAGGAAACTGTTGAATTTATGATGTCATATAAAAGCTCATAATTTTTAGATGGAAAGGAAAAAGGTCAGTTTCCCATCAGTTTTAAAGCAGACAGAGCCAGGAACAACAGAGCACTTCATAGAACCAAAATGGTGTGGTAAATCAGAAAAAGAAAATTGAAAGAGTATGTTTTAGCAGCACATTGGACAGAAGTAGTTTATGTCATTGACTTCTAGGTACCAATGGTTCACATAGTTCACTTCAAATGGGTCAGTGGTTCACTACCAGGTTCACGTGCACCTTCCTGTTGTGGGATCAAATGTCCCTTAAACTCACAATGAAAGATATGTGTGCCATTTGAGAATACAGCAGGGCTAAAACCGCTGATGTTGGTAAATGGATCTAAGTTCCTCTCAACATTAGAATACTCTCAAGAAATGGGAGAAAAGGGATCAGGAGCAAATGTGCAGTTGGAGTAACTGTCTGCAGAGGAGGAAGTATGGCAGGAAGCAGGAGAACTATCAGATCTTGTATCTCCCAATATCTCTTGGCAGGGACAACAGAAAGAAGCGTACCTTCATGAAAAAAGTAGGCATGAAGAGACTGCTATTAATTCAGAGTACACATAAGAAGCAATTAAACCAAGACTGGGTTCTTTTAGGAGGTGACTGGAAGGAAAAAATTTGCCAATGACTCAGGGATGTAAAAGAGTAGAGACAGCAGGATAATAGAGACCCTCCATAAGTCCCAAATCAAAAACCTACACTATCCCCCTAACAATTAATTTCTTCGAACTCTCAGTACTGTTGACTAGAAAGTCCTGAATTAGGGATGAGCAAGCCATGAGATACAGGGTCTCCAGTTTGCACCATGTACTCTCTTAATATTTTGAGTGAAGATCTGCAGAAGCAGAATCAAAGCTCTAGAGACCTCAGTGGTGGGCTGAGGTCGTGGAAGCAGGCAATCAGTACTGCCTGGGCCAGACCAGTGTTAGACTACTGATGGTGCTGCCTGCAGCTTCATCTTGTGCAGCTTTCTCAAGAGAGACAACTTGTAGAAAAAGAAGTATGTGCTTTCCTGACCAGAGGAATTGAAAGACATTATATAGCAAGCCTGGACAAAAAAAAAAAAAAAAAAAAAAAAAAAAAAAAAAAAAAAAAAAAAAAAAAAAAGGAAAAAGAAAAGAAAAATTGTCTCTGTGGTAGAGAGGTAAGTCTGAGTTCAGTCCATGGAAAGGGCACCAAAGATGTAGTACTCCTTCCATTGAAGTCTGCTCATCTTGGGGGGCTAGGCTTATTCACTAGAATTCTAGGTGGAAGGTGTCCCTGCCCATGGCAGGGGGGTTGGGACTAGATGATCTTTGAGGTCCCTTCCAACCCAAACCATTCTATGATTCTATGATATGATTCTACGAATATGCAGAGATTTTCTTGGTGAAATTTCTGGCTGTTTTGGAAATTGCTGATGCTTTGTGTGCTATACTGGTATCTGTTAGCAGTCTTAAGGAGTTATAAACTTCTACTGGTGTTTACACAAAATCTGAGAAAGGTACTTGGCTATTCTTTTATTCTCACACTTTACGTCTACATAGTTAAATTGTCCCTCCTCCTCTTGACCATTTGTGCATTGCATGTGGTCCACGCTATCTCCCATATGATGTCAGGGCGAAAGTGGCTGCTGGCTTATTCCAGTCCCATGCAAGAACTGCGCTAACAATTAACCAGTATGGACAGTGCATCAGTTCTCTGTCTCCATTTCATACTAACAGTCTTGGTTTCTCAGAGCCTATTTAGATTCCACCATTATAAAACAGCCATCAGATGTAGGAACTTTGTCAGGATCCCACTTTTTGCATTTAGTTTTAATGTTTCACTCACAGCACTTGTTTAGGAGTTGCCATAGCTTCATGAATCAGTCCTGGGTTATCTTCAGATTTCCTTAACAACAGTATTTCAGACATAGTCTTGATGGATCTACACTTGAATGTGTCAGTTCTTTTTTAGACTTCTGGGGCTGGGCTGCTGTCTATAGGTTCATATATTTCAAAGATACTTTCCCAAAGAGATGGCACATGTTAGGTGCTTGGATAGCTCACTTGGTAGAACATGCCAAAACCAATTTTTGGTGTCCTAATTAGTGAATATTTTGTTCGACATAAATTTGATATGTACTGCTTCAACCACGTAGTGCTGTTTTTCAGTACTTCTGGACTACTGCAGAATTTCTGTTCTATCCACATTCAGATGGCCTGATTTTTGAGAGCTCTTCCATACTATTTCGGCAGCCTATACTCAATGCAGACTACTGCAAAAACAGGATAAAGTGTGAAGGCTGAAGCAAACTGAAGCAAAGCTGGAAAGGGATAAATATGTTTGGGTAATAAACAAACACTTTCATATCTTTTTTCCTATTGATTTTTCCCTTTTTTTTTTTTTTTTTTTTTAA
>VXBL01003597.1:545618-593033 GCA_013400195.1 Aramus guarauna
TTTTTTTTTCCCCAGCATGGACACTTTTGTCAGCTTATAGTAATCAATGGAAACTATATGGCTGGTCAGCAAAAACAGATGCAAAGAAACCAAACCAAGCAGCGCATTTCTGTTTAGCAAAGAACCTAAGAAAGGAGATTGTAAGATCTCTAGTCACAGAGTATCTTTGTTGTCATCTAAACACGTGCTGCTCAGTATTTTCTTAGATATACAATGTTATTATTTCCATGATCTTTTTTTAACAAGCAGGTAAATTACTACTTCTGCTTTAGAAATTTTAAAATGAGTACACTACAAATTCAGTGGGACTTTCTCCAGCTGGATTGTACCCCATGACAAGTTTCTGTTTGGTGTTGGTTCAGTTTTCTTTAGTGGCCTCTCTAAATCTGAGTACTGCTATTCCTTCCGTCTCTTTGAACCACGCAGCCCTTGCCTTTCCCTGCATGCTCTGGCTGTTGACCTCCTAAGCTTGAGGGACAATGCCTTTTTAAATGCTGTAGCATGCATACTATATGCATGAGAGAGCATTTTTTCTTGTATAAGATGCTTTTTTCCTATAGTGAGAACGTATCTCAGCCACTGTCAATCTGTTTCTTGTCTGCAATGTAGATAAGGTTGCTGGATGAGAGAAGGAAATTAAGTCACTTACACAAATGGATTTGCCACAGTGAACTATGCAGTCAGGCCATATTCGTATCAGAGACAGAACACATTACAAGGCAACGCACAGTCTTATGCAAAACACAGCCTTCATCTTCCTCAGGCAGGAATAGTTCTTTGGTCTTAATCTTAAAAATGAGGCACTAAAGACAGGATGCATAGGGTAATGATGGGAAAGGATGGTATTATTCAAGTGCCATTACACATTAGACATAATCAAATAAAAATTGGATCTATGGGTAACCCGATAGTATGTCTTGCTTCACCACTGCCACAGACAAAATATTTTAGAATCATAGCAGGTTTCTCTAAGTACTAGAATTTTGTTTTGTATTCAGATTATCTCACATGACCAAATTTTATAATCTGTTTCTTATTCATAACATGTGGGATAGACACATACATCTGAACCAGTCATCCTCAATTCCCTTTATAGTCAGTCAAGCAGAATATGTACTTTCAGGGTACACATGACTTATTTGCAACATCTACATTGGAATGGCATGAATTGCACCCCAGAAAGGCCTATTTCTGCCCAGGGACTATAAAAGGAGACATGACAACTAGCATAGACATATTTACCTGCATTGCAGATGTATATTTGGTCACATGGATTCCCTTTTTTAATGAATTTATGAAAAAACCACCCCAAATTGCCACCTTAACCAGTTCTCATATTTCTGTTAAGCTATGATCCAGCTATCTCTCAGGCAGAGTAGGTTTGTCTCATACACTGTATTTTTTCACTTCCTTTGAATTACTGAAACAAATGAGCCTTTCCTTTAATTTCTGAGTCTAACAACCTTGCATCAAGGCATACTCCTTATTTCTGATGTACAGAAATTTCTGATAGTAAACCTGCATTTGTTCTGTATCATCCCATTAAGTTTAATCGCTCTGTAGCACTTTCAAACAGTTGCTTTAGTCTTGGTCATTGTTTTCCCATGAACAAAACATGCTCTCCTTCCCTTCTCTGTATTCTCTAAAGCAGCCAGCCACCCCCTGCCCCAGCAACAGAGGGATAAGACTCCAGAACACGTTCCTGCATTTGGACTTAGCGTCGACTGAGCTAGGGCAACTATCTGTACCGCCAGGCTTGGCCTGACAAAAGACAAGATGGTGTAAATTTATTTATTGAGGGTTGAGTTCAGCGCAGTATCTCCTATCTGCCACAGCACTGTGTAGAAAATAACCACTCAGTTAATGTACCGGAACTTGTTAAACTATCATGTTGATCAACTTGTTTTGATCATGAATCGATGCTCTAAGAAGAAATTCTCTTGAGAGAGAGGAATTATCTTCTGGGGCTTGAGTATGTTGCTGCTTCAGGGTTTTTTTTGCCACTGTCCTGCACTGATTGCTGAAATATCTATTTTGCTGTCTATTATTACTCAGGCTTGTTCAGCATACTGGATTTCACACTCCACTTCTCTCTGAAGATTGGTGCTCTGAATTGTTTTCCTCTAGAGGGGGATTAGCTTGCATTTTTCAAAATAAAATCCTATCTTTTAGGGTTACATTAACTATTTTAATCCCCTTTATAGTCTTTTTTTGCTATGCAATTTTCTGTAATTTCTCAGCATCTGCAGAAAAAATGTCGCTTAGTTCACTGTTCCAGATTCTTAATGGGTGTTAAATAAAACCAGATGTAATACCAACTAATACAGCACCTCTGTAACAATTAACTTTCTCAAAGTTCATATACTGTAGTGACACCAATTGGCCTTTACTTAGCATTCTTAATTAGGTTTCATTCCAAAGAAATGTCAGATTCTGTCTCTTATAAAATTATTCTTTTAAATATAGATATGAAAAATGCTTTATTATGTGAATCTACAGATATTTAAATCATCTTGTTTATTATTTCTGTAATTTGATAAAATGTTACTATACTCCTGGTTCTAATGAGTTGTAGGTTTTCAATGACAAACATTTGGCATATGCAAACACTAAAACTTTACTTCCCAACCTCTATTCTTCAGAAGGAAAGTAATTAATATTTTTGTAGAGAATTCTTTTTTTTTTTTCTTTTGAAACACAGATTAACGTACATTCAGTGACATATGAATCCCTTTAGAGGAACAAAGATCTTGAATTAAAGAAATTCAATCATTATTCACTTCAGGTAATAATAAATTGTGATGGATGCTCATCTCAAACCATCAAAGAAAATTTCTTTGGCTAAAACATTAAAAGCTATGAAATTACTTATCACTGTCAAGGTATTCTGTTGTTACTGCTTCCTTACAGATAAGTCTTGACTCTCCCCTTCCAGTGGTGTGTATTCAAGCTTACTGTGTCAGGCTGGTCAGAAAAACTAAGTTGCTAGAAGCTATTTTTTTTAAACAGAGAAAAACATACTATGGATCTTTGTCGTCAAGAAAGAAACAAAACAACTGCTGTACAATACTTTTACAATGAAGGAAAAGGAGGTAAAATGGCTTATCAAAACCAGTAACCTTGTAAAGGGCTAAAAGATTACTCTGATTTTGATCTACCATAATGAGTCAACATATACAATTATATATAAAGCTTGCAGCAGTGCTTTGGGACTGTAAGAGTTTGCTGCAGGCACCATCCAAACTATTATGAGGTGAAAAGTCTGGAACTGCTCTAGTTTTACCCTTATACAGAGATGGAACCATTGACACTAAAACCACAAAAAGGAATGTACAACAAACTGTTAGATTTTGCCTAGGATACATAATTGCAGACACACTTTTCCAGAACCAATGGTGTTACCTCCCACAACATGGAAATTAATTTCCAATCTAGCACACAAGAATGTAGTGAGTATATGTATGTCTTACGGTTTAGAACCTTTTACACACATTTTTGTAATTGTACAGACTTTCCAAACTTACCTCCTCTATGGATAATCAAAGAAGTTTCACTTCCAACAGGACATTCTTTAAGTATATCCACTACTTCTGCATGGCTCAGGTTCTGTACATTCTGCTGGTTGATCTCAACAATGAGGTCACCTTCACACAAACCAGGACATCCCTGAATGTCTAGAATTTGCTTCACCCTCTGTCCTGTAGGACTGTCTGCTATAGTGAAGCCAAAGCCCTGGGCCCCTTTCACAATGGTTAAGGTCATGAGTTCAGCTTGGGTGGCCCCAGAAGAAGCCATTGATACATTATCATCATGGGCAGGTGGTGGGAATGTGCTATCAAGCTGACTATCTGCTGGAATGGAGTGCAAGGAGTGTGGTGGTCGATCTGTTACGTCTGGAACAGACTGAGAAGTCCTAGAAATGTATTCCAAATAAGTTTCATAGTTATGTCTTCCATTTACCACTACCGGAGGCCTCTCCATTACTGCAAGGGGTGGCACCATGCTGTTGGCAGGATCTTCAGGATCAAAGGGCAAAGGGTATCCACGACATAGCACCAAGTTGACACTCTGACCAATAGGAACAGACTGGAAGAGTTTGACTACATCTGCGTGAGTATGTCCAAGTACACAAACTTCATTAATATAGACAATGACATCACCTAGAAAGAGAAAAAAAAAATAATGACAACATGAGACAATTTCAGTTACTGTACACGCAGTGCAATTTTTTTTTTTTAATGGGATTGAACTCTACTAAAAATACAATAAATTAGATCAACATGCTGACTCAAATAGTGGAGACAAAAAAATTACAGTTTATCTGCCAATAAATATAATACCAACAGACAATGACAGCACTACTGTGGAAACTCATAGCTGGAGAATTAAGCTGGATCCAGACATACACTTTTTCTTAACTACCTTTCAGTATAGTCCACAGATTACTTTTTTATAAGATACAAAGGAAGTTTAATTTGAGGATTGGTATCAAGAAATACAATTGTTTGGTGAAGAGTAAAAGGAAAAAAAAGGAAATAGTAAGGACTCGTGGACTTTAGAATCAATGAATAGAGATGCAAGACTGTGCATGCATGTGCATAAGGAAATACTTTTTGCATTGATCATGATATTGACAGTTTCCTATTGAATGTCATTACTTGCCATCAGACATCCAGGACCACTACAGTAATTTCCTATTCTAGGCATGAACTAAACTGTATCTTGCATATAGTAGAGATATTTAGTGGTATTTTGTTGTAGCCATAATGGTTCAAGGAAAATGACGGGACAAATTTTGTAGGCAGGTATAATAGCTTTTTATTAGAAAAGTCTAGGCAAATGTCTGAAAATCAGTTTAATACTTCCAGTTAAACCAGTTGGTCAAATAAAAATAAAGATAACACCTTTACCTCCAAATCTTGTCTCATGTATAGTACAGAGCTACCAGTCAGAGCGTACATGAAAGCAGAATACTTTAAGTCAACAGGCTATTTATGGGTCTCTATATTGCTCATGCACCAAACAGCTTCTGTTACTGACAAGTTCAGAAATAAGTTCAAGCTCATTCTTTTTGTTAGAATAGATCTAGGTATTTATAGCCATAAATAATTTTTTATGGTACTGTGAAGGTGCATATTAAAATAAAAATGAGTAATCAGTACAAAAGATATTCAGAGCAGTTTGATGACCCACAGTCAGTTCCCACTTTAATAAAGCAGTTTGCATCTTTATAACAAAGGAAAAGGATGTTTGGTTAAAGAACTCCACAAGTTAAAGTATTTTTCTAAGTGAAGATGATCTTATTATCCTACCATTAATTAAGAAGAAGAAATAATTTATACAGACACCACTGTTAGATGTCTGCAAGGTACACAGTTCAACAATTGACCTATCATAACATAATGCTTTTTAATGTTATTTCAAATTTCAGCAATAAAACGGGAATGATTTAGGGAGGATGAGGTGGTTTGTATGGAATTGCTTCAAGTGTATTTATGAAATTATGTCTTTCAAGTACTTCAATCAAAAGATCTAATCAAGCAAACTGAGGAAAGAAGAGCGTCATCAAGATGCCAATGCAAGGGCTGTTTCTATGTGCAAATGAAATGGTCAGTTCCCACATGATCAGCCTGCCTGACAGCCTGACAGTAATTAATTGCATATGCACAAATGGCGATTCAGAGAAAGATTTCTTCAGAGGGCATCCAGGGAAAAAAAATGCTAAGAGACTTCGTTTAAATGTTTGTGAGTATTATTCACAGAATTCTTAGGAGCTGCAAATACTGTCTTAGACGTGCATCATGAATAGATTTCAAGCTATAAGCAAAAGCAGTAAGGTCACTCTACAGGCACTGCTGAAAGAACTTCAGTGCTGCTATCTCAAGCAGCTGACAGTACAACAGTTTTCAAAAGTCAAGATTTAAAAGAGAAAAAGAAAATACTGTACTAAATTATCGTGGCAATGGCTGCAATTCATTGTGATTTGCTCATGCCCTGGTATAGAAAGATCTTACCTGCATTCTCACTCCTGGCTTCCGCATTAGCAGTGAGGCTGACATTGCTCATAATAGGACTGATACTGTTGAACCGAGACCTCTTCAATGCATGCTCCTGTTTCAGTAGCTTATGCCTCAATAGTACCCTTGCAACTTTTTAATCCATGCAGTCTTTATTTCCCTGAGTGCTGGCTATGCGGATATGTGGTGGGAGGAGACCAATCTGTTTGTTCATCCTCTCTTGCAATACTTAAGCAGGGTGCAAAAGGAATAATGCGTATATTGTGTTGGGCAAGTAAATCATTGTCTGTTTTCACCCCTTCACTTTATATATTTGTACAGCATTAGCTGTGATCTAAAACTTAAAACAATATGGTTTTCAAAAATCAGAAAATCAGATAAACTAGTTGACATTACATAGGTCGCCAGGGAAAAAATCAGCTTGTGCACCAGGAGTGCAGTCAGGAAATGTACAGGTCAAGTAGCCCCATTTCCCAGTCACTAAACTGGCAAACCCAGGCATTGGAAGGTCTTGGGTAAGAACTCCTTCAAATAATAACCCTGCATTATCCCTCAAAAGACAGCTGGCAATTCTTCAGCATTTCCTGAATCAACTTTGTAAAGGTCTTTGTGGTTTCTGAGGTATAACGTGAATAGTATGGCTAGGCACACTCTCACAGTTGTAACTCACTCACAGTTGAACCGTTTGGGACTCATAATGCTGTACTGTCATACGGAGAATGTACGGCTGAAGGTTAAGAGGGATGGGGAAAAAGGCATGATTTCCTAAGTTCAGCTCAAAGATATAGCTACAATGGTGTTAAAGTGGGAAGAAACAGTTTCAGATCATGAGACATGAAGGAGGAATAAAAGGGGTTAATTTCAGGAATCCTTCAAATAAATCTCTGGACTGTAGGAGTTTCATTGAATCTAACTCATTTTCCAGGCTGAGTTCCTCATTGCTGACACAGAGAGAAGTACCCAGCATTTGGTAGGAAGAGAGAGATAAGTTAAGAGCATTACAGAGCCAGTGCCATGCTAATGCAAAGTCCAAAATCTCTCTGCTTTAGGAAAACTCCCTGAGTGGTTGCTGTAGCATCTTTTCTGCCTGTTCTCTCCTGCTGCTTTTAATAATAACGGGTGCATATGGACAAGCATAATAGCGATCCCCTTTATAATTCCTGCCTGATTTTCTGAGCAAGCCATAGTCTGCCTCCAGAAATCACAGTTTCACAGTGAGTGGGTATCTTTGAAGTTATGCAGAACATTTATATTAAGCATCAAACTTTGCTTGGGTTTTAGAATTAAACCTACTAAAATGACTGGAGCTTGCTTGCAGAATCACAGAATAATTGTGTTTGGAAGGGACCTCTGGAGGTCATCTTGTCCAACCCCCCCCTCAAGCAGTGTCACTTCAGACCAGTTGCCCAGGCCTGTGTCCGAAAGGCTTTTGAATGACTCCAAGGAGGGAGACTCTGCAACATTTCTGGGCAAACTGTTCCAGTGTTTGGTCACCCTCAGGCTAAGAAAGTATTTCCTGATTCTCAGATGGCACCTCCCGTGTTTTAGTTTATGCCCATTGACTCCGGTCCTATCACTGGGCACCACTGGAAAGAGCTTGGCTCCATCTTCTTTGCACCCTCCCTTCAGGTATTTACATCTATTGGTAAGATCCCCCTGAGCCTGCTCCAGGCTGAACATCTCTGTACTTCAACATCCTCACTGTTGGGTGCTCTCTCCAATTTCATCTTCCTCACTAGCCAGTACAAACCCTACCCACACCTTACAACCCTTACTTGAGACTGTTCAGAGATGAGGGAGACCAGGACGGCTCATCTATGGAGGAGGCGTCTGAATGAGACTCTCTGGATGAAGTGGCAGGTTTGATAGACACCCAGTAGAGCAGACAATAAATATCCTGTTCTACATCTCAAACACCTACACCCTCACAAGGACAGATTCCACTGTCCGGCAGCCAACGTCCAAATTCAGCATTGAGTCAAAGAATGTTAGGGAACACTGACAGCGACCAACTTTGTCAAACTGTCTTACAATTACCTCCACTTTACTTAAGGCTCTTGTATTTAACTGACAAATTTAGGAACACAGGTCTGGAGGGGACTTCCTGGATGGCTGAACCTAGCTCCCTGTTGTCAGAACACAGTATGTTACACTTGATGAAATTTGATGTCTTCTTCACAGAAATATTCATGAAGCTCCAAAGTATTTCACTTCTTTAACTAGCCTGTTTTGCTTATTAAATTTTGCTGATAATTACTTATTTTGTCATAGAATGTAAATGGACTCAATGCCTGAACACTGGTCAAAGGTTATGTTTTGTTATCTACATATTTCAAAGCAAAAACCAGATCTAAACTGTCATCTTTTGCTGGTTTAGTGACTGATGAAGAAATTTGCAAGCTTCAACATCCTCTAATGACAGATTCTTACTTACATTTAATAATGTTGCAGAGTCAAATCTGACACCCCAGGGATTTTCTGCAAGCATTAATTCTGCAAAAATACTTTTTTCATGCTTGAATTGCCTGATCCAAACAGAATCTGTTATACTGATGTAACTCATTTCATTACAGATTATCCTAATGTTTTGTGTAATGCTACCACTCCATTTCCCTCCTTTCCGAAGAACCTATATTATTCAGTGACTCCAGTTACTGTTTCTGCTGTTTTTATTACCCCTAGAATGTCTGTATACACATCTTGCACTAGCAGGTAAAGTTCCCCCATTTTCTTACCCATATTTCCACCATTTGTGTTTGTTGTTGTTTGGTCCTTGTTACTCCTCGAGGAGCACAGGGCTGCAACAACACTATGCCACCGAACCCGGTGAGATAGTGTTGTTGCAATTTCTGTAACAGATTTTGTTTTTTACATGATTGGGTTGTTAGCCCAAAACCACCATTTGTGTACAAACACTTTTTTTATTTCTTATTATGATTGTTTCTTGTGCACTCAGTTTACTGGTTGGAATTTTTTATGGTACCTCAGTAAACTGAATGGCCTACTGGACTGCTTGTATTATTATTATCTAGAATCCTTCAAACTTCTAAGTCTGTATGCAGAGGAAAAAATGCAGATTAGATCTTTGTTGTTAATTTACGATCACATTTGAAGTTTAGTAGAAATTTCTCCGTTGTTTCTGGTGGGTTTTGGATCAGGCATTCAGTATCTGTGTTCATGTGCTTAAAACATGACAGAATGCTGTGATTTGGTGGGGGGCAGAGACAGCTCTGCTGGCCCCCTGCACCCAGCACAGGCCAACAGCAATGGAGCTCAAAACAGCCCACGGTTTGGCACGTCAGCACAGGAGCACCAGCTCTGCAAGACTCAGGCTGCATTTTTTTTTTTGTTGCATTTATAGCCTGGATAAACTCTACTAACTTCTCCAGCATTATTCCCATTTGCATTTCTCAACCATACACTCTAAATTCTGCATTTGCATACTTTGCATGAGCTTCAGAACTAGCAATGGATGATTACTTTATTGCTGAAGCTTTCCCTTCACCTGCCCACCCACACTATCTGCTGTCATTGCTTGCTGTTTCTGTCACTTCTCAGTAGTGACCTTGTCTTCTCTTCCTGCAAAGTGCTGCAACGTTGCTGGCACTGTAGCCTATTAATAATAAATTCAGAGGTGTTAGCATGTTTCCAGTACTGAGGTATGAAACATAGGGGTAATTTTAATAACAACGGCATGTGATTGATGGTCATGGAAGAGGTGAAGATGCTTTAGTAATGAGATATTTTTATATGTGCACATACTGTTACTAGTAGCAGCACAGAGAACTAGTGCGTGAGGGATCGTTTAGTCAAACAGTAGCAGCCAAATTATATTCTGAAACTTTGAATTTCAACTTCTTTCCACATGCTGTAGGTGTTAATCCAATGTGTGATTTTTTTTTTTTTTTTTGTTTTGTTATGAATAGGTAATGTAATTTCTTTGGATGTAAAAGATTTAAAAAGCTTCTGCATAAACAAAATTTCTTTGTTTTCTTGTACTCTGACCTGCCAGAGAACCTTGTAAAACCAATTGGCTCTAGCTGCTAACATCTGCATGGCATAAGTTCTATAGACAAAAGATAAAACCTAGGATCCTGCAGTTCATGGTAGCCTGATTTTTTCTTTTTAAAATTAACCTTATACATAATTGACCTTATTTTTAAAATAAAACTTACTGAGTTATAACAGCTTCTTAAAGGAGCTTGCAGTGTAAGAAGACTATCACATATTAGTACTGAAATACTTAAAACACCTGCCAAGAAAATTCTGACATTTCTTTTAAAAAGGAACATTAAATTAACCACTAAAACACATCAAGAATGTAACCTGGGGAGAAGTACATGCATATAATAACCACAGCTACTGATTGGAAGAGCTAAATTTAAAATTGACCACTTTATTATTAGCTTTATAACAGCTTTTTCTGATAGATAGTACTGCGGCAGCCACAGTGAAATGAAAAGAACTGCTGGGATTCATAAGGCTCAGCTGCCTCTGCACTCAGAAATAATTTCAGGACCACTTGCTGGTATGTGAGAACACTAAACAGCCCATTAAAATATCTCTGGGCAGGGAAGAACCGTGTCTCAGTCTTCACCTCGTACAGAAAGTTTTACCCACGTGCTGACAAACTCTGCAAAGCTGACAGGTACCCACTATCCATAGATCCTCCTTTCACATCCTGGACTCTGGGAACTGAGGTTCAGGGGAAAAAAATCAGGGTAACAAAAATAAGTATTTAGTAAATCATACAAAAATTGAAATGAAAATGTTATTTCTAGGCATTCCAGCACTTCAACTTGCATTAGGCAGGCCTAACTTGTCGTCTTAATGAAACCTGAGCAACAGATGTAAATCAGCTCTTTGTCACATTTGAAAGTCAGTAATTCTACAAAGCATCATTAACAAGTGGTTAGCTGGGGCTAAAATCTGTCCCCATCACTGAGGACTCTGGCTCTGAACTTGGCTTTGGGGACACAGGATGGGACACAGACACGTGTCTGCGACTTTACCCAAGAATCAGATCTGAGTAAGCAGGTGCCATTTTTATACCATCAATTTTTCAGAACCCATTTTAATTCTACTGTGACCCAATGCACATGCCTAATTAAAAAGCTGTCTATTCAAAATTTTTGTGCTTAACCAGCATGTATCATGTAATTACAGCCAGGCAGATGTGGATTAGTAGAAGAAACTATTTACATTTCATTTGTATTTTGCATATAGTGGTAAAAGCTATTTAAATAGAGGCATTTAACTTTTTTTGGAAGAGGAATAAAATACATTCCAAAACCATCTAAAGACCTTGATTATTTGCTGATCCAGTAAACATGAAACATTGCAGAATAAAAATGTAAGTAAAGCGATAGCAAAAGTATACTGAAATGAATGCTGTTCATAAAGTGCTAAAGAGCAGGCAAGTTCTCTTCCTAGCTAGACAGTTTTTCACTTCTTCAAGCATCTGAAAGCATAGCGTGGATGTTAAAACTGCCACTTCAGAAAAATAATCATTATTTAAAAGATAAGTAATTTGGAGGCAAGATGACATAAAAAGAAAAAGGTCCAATTTTCAAGGCAGTCTTTTATTTACAAATTATGTAAGCCTGCTCTGTCCAGGTTTTGGATGCAGGAACTACTTTTGCATCCCGAAATGCCTGGTGTGAATGAGCTGCGTGACAAAACATCAGTGGATCTGAAGAGCAAGATAAGAAATGTATGCCATGTTTGCATAGCTATTTGGGATCACTTTGAAAGGCGTCACTGCGTGCAGAGGCTCATGTAGAAACGAAACCCTTTTTTTTTCTTTAGAAAAAGGAGGTCAAAATTTACAACACGCTTGCTTCTGTACGCACAACCTTTTATTTCTGTACACGGTGCATCGCGTTTATCTAGGTAATGGCTCCCAGGAGGAGGAAAGTAGCCCAGCCAGCCTCTCGCCAGCCTAAAGGCATAAGGGTATGGCAAAGCACGACGTCAATACCAAGCAGCTGCTGTCCCCGCCTGGGAAGCCTGGCAACGGGCCGCCCGTCCCCCGTGCAAGACATTTGCAGCACCATTGTCGACCGCACACCATTGCAACTGCTAATTCTTGACGTAAACTGCTGGGAAGGAAAGAGGGAGATGAATGAGGTGAGGAATTAGACGGAGCATTTACAAAGAGGCTGCAGCAGAAAGACAAGTGTTGTTATATGTTGGAATATGTATGTAACTAGGAATTCTTAGTGATAGGTGGTCATGTTTTACTTGTGAACGGAAAGGGTTAATAGAGCTTTTTTCTTTCTTTGAGTAATGCTAGCACCACGAGGACAAGAAATAACTAGTCACGTACTAAAGTAGTACTTAGTGAAAGTACCAGCAGGTAGTTGGACACTTAAAAAACATGTGCAAAGATGTGAGTAGGATTACTCTCCATTTTAAACCTATAGAGGTGCAACTTGAAAGTTCATTTTGATTTTAGAGGTTTTACAGTTTCTGAGGACATTCCCTGTAACTGAAGTGGGTATTACTGCCAGAACTGGGGCAGTTGTATAATTCTGTTATCTATTTACTGAGATCATGAATTTCAACATTGTTTTCTTGCTACACTCAGAGTGCTCATCCAGGTGCCTAACTTCAGCAGCTGACTCTCTGAGACCACTGCAAATCTGATTTCACTATCAGTCAGGTCATTAACTTAATTTAAAGCTCAGATTAAAAGCTTTGCTTTGCAGAGTTTTGTGTATTCATTGCTCAGACCCATGTTCTGCAGACTGAGCTCAATGGGCGCTGCCAGCACTCAGCACCTCTGAAAATGAGCCTGCTTATTTCAGAGCCAAACCACGGATGTGGAGCCAAACACCCGGCACCAAATCTGAAGGTCTTGTTATGATCTACGGTTTAGCAAGTTTGATCTGTTACAATAATAATATACATCCAAATGCTGCCCATGAGAAATGTTTACAATTACTGTTGTCCCAGACGCTGCTATTAACACTATAAATTCACTCCCTAACTTTATACTGAAGAATCGGATTCTGGCTAAACACCTCGCGTCCTTACTCACTGCTCATCCTAGTTATTGGAGCATCTACTGTCTCACCAAACCAGAAACTCAGAGTACCGCTATGTGCATTCATATTTGTGCACATACAGAAATCCTGAAATCTTGCTGTATCTTGAAAGCAGTCAACATGATTTTCAAGGTCAGCACCTTTCAGAGATAGAGATGGATACTTCGAAAGAAGTCTGGATTACTTCAGGTTAATGCATTTATGCAAAATTAATGACAGGAAGCATTACAGTTGTATTAAGCAGAATTTAAATGTATCAAAACAGTGAAACAATTTCCAGTGAAATAAGTGGATTTTCACTAATAGTCTACTATGTATAAATGCCTCAGTGCATTTACAGTAGAGTCATCTTTGATTACCAATTCATTAACAAATATCTCATACAAATGTACGGCTAATATATGAGTCATTTTCCACCTAAAAGTTTTCTAAAGGCTGTTGAACCTTTGGGTTGATACGTGCTTATCTTATGCATTACCTCTATTTTATCTTTTTTTTTTTTGATAGTAAAATCACCAACATAAAAGTTACCTCTATTTCAAAGAGCCTCTCACATAATTTCTATACCAAAAGTTCTACTCAATAGTTTTCCAGACATGTATAAATATATTACAGGCTTTAAAATTGTATGGCAAAGAGAAATAGTGGAGGTCCTTGTGGTTCTCTCAGGTTTCACTGTATTTTTCCAGGTTAATAGAGGGTAATGTATTATCAAACTGACCTTCCTTCCAAGCAAATGTTATCTTTGTATCTCCAGAGCCTCTTTCACTGCCAAGCACTCATTTTCAAGGACAATATATTTTTATTCTTTGCAAAACAAATTAACACCTTCACCACTGAATAATTTCTGTTTTCTTTTCTAGCCCACTCCTGAATACTACACTGAGTCTAAACTACAAAATTTAGCTTGCATAATAATTTTTTGGAGGCAAAATCATTAACGAAGGTCCCATTGAGGCCCTTCTTTAAGACTGCTTTATCACATACAGGAAACCCCAGCCTTATAGCTGTTAGGAAAAGGTCACTTTTCACCCTTATAGCTGCATGGCTAAGAATCACATTCTCCTTTTATGATGATTATCCGCTCTCCCACTAGCTATTCTGCCTCCTTGTATGTCTCATTCACCTTCTCTATTTTCTGGTTTGGTCTGTAAGCTTTCTGAGAGAGAGATGAGAATTTGATGTTGTGCTTGTAAGGTTTATAGCACCGAGGAGTCACAATTTTGTGGTGACTTCATTTCCCCTGCAGTAACTATGTGAACAATAATAACACCACTGCAGGGCAAATACTCTATCGTTTTCCAGTGCAATGTAGGGGTTCAGCTTAGTGCTTGTGTCCTAACACTTGCAACAAACTAAGCTGCGTTATGAATACATCCATTACTGCTCAGTAGTGAAATCTCAGATTTTATATATATAAGGGCATTAATCCTCTGTTGTGTATGAGAACACATGATATCTTCCTCATTAGAAAAGAATTAATTTTATACATGCTTGAATTTATTAGTTTGTTAATTAGCTAATGAATAAAAGTAAATTAAAATGGGTTATCATGAATGACTGGGATCTTGTATCAGACTGAAAAAGCAGTCTCACAGTATGCCTGCCATCTCCTAATGTTCTCACTGTGAATCATCCCATGGGTGGCCTGTAGTTAAAAAGCCCTTCCCAAAATGATGATTATATCTGATTTTTCCTCAAAAGGCTACCACTTATTATCATTTGCTTCCATACAATATTTTCTATCCTGTTCCTGACAAAATAGGTGGTACCATCTCTCCTGAAAGTGTATTGCTTCTCAGCCAGCCGTATCCTGGGATTCATCACAAGAAGTGCGACCAGCAGGTTGAGGGAGGGGATCGTCCCCCTACACTCTCCTGAGACCCCACCTGGAGTACTGCATCCAGCTCTGGGGACCCCAGTACAAGAGAGACATGGAGCTATTGGAGAGAGTTCAGAGGAGGCCACGAAGATGATCAGAGGGCTGGAGCACCTCTCCTATGAGGACAGACTGAGACAGTTGGGGTTGTTCAGCCTGGAGAAGAGAAGGCTTCGGGGAGACCTTAGAGCAGCCTTCCAGTACCTGAAGGGGCCTGCAAGAAAGCTGGAGAGGGACTGTTTATGAGGGCATGGAGTGACAGGACAAGGGGTAAGGGGTTTAGGAGGATAGATTTAGATTAGATGTTAGGAAGAAATTCTTTACTGAGGGTGGTGAGGGACTGGAACAGGTAGATGCCCCATCCCTGGAAGTGTTGAAGGCCAGGCTGGATGGGACTTTGGGCAACCTCGTCTAGTGGAGGGTGTCCCTGCCCATGGCAGGGGGGTTGGAACTACATGACCTTTGAGGTCCCTTCCAACCCAAACCATTCTATAATTCTATGATTATATGTCCATAAAAAAGTGAGAGCAAGTTGTAGACTCCCATTCAATTGAAGATAGTAGCCACAGTGACAGAAGACAGTTCATGGAAAATCTCTCTCAAGCATATTTTATGCACAGCTTACCCTTATTTGGTAAGCCTGGGAAAATGGTGGGAAATGGGACAGCCATTTCACAAACTTCTTTCTAAGAACTACCTGCTGCATGAGAAGTGCATGAAGAAGGGTAAAAGTACGATGTGTGCAGGGATGCAGCACATCAGAGACAGGAGATAACTATGGATGAGCAATGGATGAGTGTGTGTGCTGTGGGATACAGGGACAGAAGGAACAGGAGGAATCTGGGATATGAATGCCAGCAGCAGAGTGACACAGAAAGCAGAAAGGAAACCGATGTGTGCTGGGTGCTTTGCTCTTCCCTGCCTTTAAAAATATCCTAACTGGCTGCATCTCTAAGAGCCCTGTCCTGCTTCAGGGAGGCACAAAAAGCCTAGAGTCTATTGGTGAATCCTGCTCCAGAAAATAATGTTTTAAAAATGGATGACAATTTGTCTTAAAACTGCTTTTGTTCTTTTTGCTTCTTATAACAGTTCAAGTATGAAATTATTAATTTTTCAGGCTTGCGTGCACACAATGCTCACATACACACCCTGCCAGAAAGCAATTTCCAGACAAAAAACCCCCACAGTAAGGTATCAACTGTATATATGAGTGTTTTTTTAGGAATACTGTGAAATGACACAGTGGCGATTACAATCAGAAGAAACTCACCTCAGGTTAAACTAAAAAACCCAAACAACCCCAGGCACAAAAATGAAAGCAGGGCTCCTTGTCTGTTTTAATTGTTTCTGCATTTAATATAATCAAGAAGCAAGGAATCCCAAAATTTTTTAGCCTTGACAAATTTTACATACATAAAGATGAACCAATCAATCAATGTATTTAATGTATAGTGAACCTGGAATAATGTAAACTGCTACTGAAACACTGTCAAGACTGGATCTTCAAGGTTAATAAATAACTGGAATTATAGTTAAACATTGTGAAGAAAACAAATTCTGAAGAGTTCTATCAATTTATTTCCCTTGAGAATGAAATTGTCCAGTCTTTTTACTATAATTCCAAAAATATGTATATTATTATCCCATATGAGATAACTATGGTAAAAGCACTGCTAACATTCTCATGACAAGGAGTATTCTGATTAATTGGGGACAGCGGAGGTTTATGCAATGATAAAGTCTGACACCATGCTGCTAACGTCACTGTAGTACAATTACTAACACTACTTCTATGAATTACTTCATATGCTAGGGATAACTACTGTGAAATGCTTCTCAGTACGCTTTTATGTTGTTATATGATAAAGACCATAAAAAGAGAGGACACTAACTTTGGAATTTGCAGTGAGCATATCAATTTTCTTTCTCAGACTTCACTGTCCTCCAGGATTTATTGCAATGACCTGCAGATTAAATGCTGAATACCATAAAGTGCTCCTAGTAGAACTCATCTAAAAGGTACTTTTGGAAAACAGAGGTATGCATACTTTCACACTTATTCATATAGCTTCACCCAGCTTCAAAACCAGTAGTGATTTAGAAGGAGAATCAGTGGTTCATCTAGTGTAAAAACTGGAGAGCGTGTTTTGGATTCTGAGGCAATCCTGAATTTATATCACAGCAAGCATAGGTGTTTCTCTGGTGGAGTGTTGCTGATAACCATAGGTGGCACATTTTCTTCCAGCTGTGTTCACTTGGGCTTGAAGACACAGGATAGCCTTTGCTCTGCTAGAGCTGACACCACCTACCTCTATGTCCAGCTTCAGGCTGCTGCTATCAGAACGAGCTCCGTAGCACCAGAGATCCCTTGAAGCCAGCCTAGTACAAGATGGCTGGGAATAGTGGAACTGATAACGTCATTTAAGTGACATGGAAGTAGAGAAAAAAGCAAATACTAGCAGCAATGGAGGGAGAAACAGAACGGTATGGAGAAAATGTAGGGTAAATCCCTCTGGTATCTGCCTACCCTCCCATGTGCTGGCCAGGGAAGCTGAAAGGCATTTCTGCATTTGCACAGTCCTTGCCTGCCAGTAGATACTCTTACAAAGAGCACATTCCCCAAACCTATTAATGACTCTGTCCTGGCATTCAAAAATGAGTAATGTCAAAGATGAGGTTTAGGTCCAATTGCAAGTCTTCTGCATGCACATGAAAGACCTGTTTGCATATAACGGATGTGCGTCTTCTCCACTGGAGTCTAGTCAGGTTCTGTCTGGATTATAATTAAATATTTTCCCAACTTGGGTCTTACCCACTCTCTAAATTTCTTTTACTGAAGGATTCTCCCCCTCCCCCCAGCTATGAAAAGAAGTAGAATGCGTATTTGTCTGTATGGTTATTTTCGTGTCGTTAAAGGGAATGTGCAAAAGCAGGACTGTTTAAGATGACTGATAATGTATTCTTCTTGCACAAATAGAATCCATTTGGGAAGGATGCTCTCAAGGCATAACAAAGATTTTGAATACCTAAGTAAGACCCAGATGTGCTCAGATACCAACAAGACGTGAAAGAGATTAAAAGCTGTTGCCATTAAAAGAGAAATCAGTTACGTGAGCATTCTGCAATTTCCTCAAATCCCTCACTCTCCCAAATTAAAAAGGAGACACGCTGCCTAATTCAAACACAAAAATACAAGGTGTGCCTTCATCTAACAGCAAATTAATACTGTTGCAGCAAATTGAGTGAAATGTAAAGACGTCAAAGAAAAAGGAATAAAAATTATATGAGCTTAATGTGATTTCTTTCTTTTTCAGCTAAATCAGGATTTGAAAGAATATGTAATTCCATCACTGATAGCAATACAATAGTAAGGCTACAGTGCATGAGAAATTTAAACTACTCTGAAGGAGTAGGTTCAATATATAGCCTGTCTCTAAAAAGTGCTATTGCAAGATGCAAACAGAGGTCACAAAGAAGTCATGGTAGACCATGTCATTTCTAAGATTTGGAAGAAGAACTTGCTGCCACTGCAAGAAAGAGTAAAAGTCTTGCTAAAGGCTGTCAAAGCAGATGCAATTATACTGTACAAGGTACTATGCACCACTCTGCTTGTTAACTGGATAGGGCTGCTTTCACAGCCACAGGAAGGCTAGCTGGCACTGACTGAGTGCACCCACTTTGCCCTTCCAATCCCAGAGAGGGATTGTGTCAAGTCTCTGTCATGATATCTACTATACATCCAAAAATAAAACTTTCAAATTTGGAAAATGATTAAAGATTGTCTGCGTGCATTCGATGCATTTGCATTGTGCAAACACATGTTGATACAGTCTTCATCGAGACTACACTTTATATTTTATCCTTTGGTTTAGGGTCTGTGTTCCATTCTCTCGTTTTTCCTGTACTTGGTCTGGCTCTTCCCCTCAGCTGCATTCCAGTTGTGTGTGTGTGAGAGGGAGAAAAGGAGAAAGAGGGAGGATGTGTTGTTGATTGCAATGGCCAGTGCCACTCCCAGACTTAATCAACGGGTAGAAGACCCAACTCAGGGAAAGTCTGTCTTTTTCTGTCAACCCAAGATAAAGCGTGTTCAGCACAGAATTCATACTGGAAGAAAATTAGGTCCTAATTCTAACACACACATGCAAAATGAGGCTAACATTTACATGAGGATATACTTTGACGGGGGAAAACCAAAATCCACATCCCTGGACCAGGCTGATCACCGTAAAAGTGACTTCTCCATGGCATGGAGCCCCTCAGTGATATATCTGTAGGAATATTTGATATGATGAAAAAATATTATAGTTAATCTACCTCCCCTAGTTCCTAGAAACAACCGCATTTTTTTTTCTGAAATGGAATAAATATTATGGTTTTTTTAATATATATAAATGTATGCATATTCATACATGTACACGTATATTTTTACACAGATACACCTTCAGTACACCTACCCACAGACATACACATATAAAAGCATCATACACATTCAACATCTGCTTTTAGTATTATAACCAATATTATATTACTATCTGTTTAACACTTTTCGATGCATCCAGATACCTGCACTACACGCAACATCCATACCATTGTTTATAAAGTATTATCTCTAACAGACTGTGATTAGAAAAAGTATTCTATATTTGGAAAACGTGACATAGAATTGGATGACTCCTGTGAAACTCTGATCTTTGAAAATGGTTGCATAGGACATTGCTGTAAAAAGACCTGGGGTGCTGCGTGGCCTCGGGGAGCGCTGATACTGGTGTCACTGCTGGAGCATCGGTAATGCTGCACCACTCTGTCTGTGCCTATACATGCACGACAAACACGCACACTGCTTTACAAACTTTAAGAAAATTCTCATCGTTAAGAGCTTTGGCAAAGAGAAAGTTAAGACCTAGAGGGTAAAATGAGGTTATACAAAAAATGTGGTTTTTGAGAAATTTTTTCTATGTTAGGGTTAGCTAGAAAAAAATGCCAGTTTGTGGGATTTTTGCTGGAATAGTTCAATTAAAAAACCTCTAAAAATTAGAAACATTACAGTTTTGTTTCCTTACTGAATTTTCTTAAGATAATATTATTTTCAGGTTGAACTTAAAAAAAAAAATATTTGCCAACATTTTTTGAAAACTATTACTTCCAGTTGTCTTGAAGTTACATATATTATGCTCTAGCAAAGCAGAATTCATTATTCTTGTAGCAAATAAAATGTTTAAAATACCACAATCCTACATTCAGAACTGAACAGACTACTGAAAGATAGTATTTACAACACCATACAGTTTAAAATAAAAATCCATCAGCTTGACACCTAGGATGGATTAGCATTTTTGACATAAAGAATTGTTCAAGTGCAATTCTTATTACTATCCTTATTTCTCCTAACAATTCAGAACTATTTTTTAAATAAGTAGGAACTGCACTAGAAACACTTGAATCTCTTATATAATACTGCACTGCTTTTCCTTTTGATGCAATCAAGTTTGGCCTAAAAAATAAACTGATATACAGAAAATAATTGGAATAAGACAGACTCAACAGATTGCTGAAAACAATCTACTAAGAAAAACAGAAAGATTTTTTGAAGTCTGAGTAATGATGCTGTCATTCTAACCTGTCTGCAAAACAACCAGAGGTAAACCGACAGTATTTTTAACTTCTCTTGCCTATGTTAGAACAAAACCCCCTTAAAATAAGGCAACATTCTAAAAAGTATGAACACATAAATGTGGTAAATATTTTGGTACAATGTGTAGTGCTGGAGTGTTGTATGAATTTCATGTGGGATTTTACAGAAGAACCTACCCCCAAACCCACCTATTAATTAAACAAGGTTAAATACAAGGGTGATTTCTGGTGCTGGTGATAAGGGTGACCCAGCACTGGGACAGGCTGCCCAGAGAGGTTGTGCAGTCTCCTTCTCTGGAGATATTCAAAACCTGCCTGGACACGATCCTGTGCAACCTGCTGTAGGTGATCCTGCTTTAGCAGGACTAGATGATCTCCAGAGATCCCTTCCAACCCCTACCGCTCTGTGATTCTTTGATTCTGTGATTCTGTGGTGAGGTTTAGCGGGAGGCAGTGTCTGAGCTGTGGCTGGATGTCTTCCTCTCCGGTTGCCTGAGGACAACCTGCCTGAGCCCACCAGGCTCCTTGTGGCACATGGACTTTTCTAGAGGTTTCAGTGGAAGAAAATCAATGAGGCTGCATTGAACAAGACGGGTACCAAGAACCCTGGCTGAGGCTCCGGCCAATATCAGGGGAATAATCCTGGCAACACGCTAGTGGTGGTGGTATGATTAATGCTGCCCTGCACACCTAGCATGTCTTTCGTTCCCGTACAATCACTATGATGTTTCAATTAAACCATAACCTGCACCTCTCCCTTACACGACATGAAAGCACTGTCAGGTTCTCATTACTACCTTAATTTCCTCTTTTTCCAGTTTCCCACCTCTTTCTGCTTCCTGCTTTCTCTGAATTGCTCCAGTGCAAAGCCACCAATTTTTCCTGTGCTCTTTCAGTCCTTCACCCTGTTACGGACACCCCCAGCTCATCCCTGTCAGCTTCTGCAGAGCTGATGGGTTTGCAGGGTTCAAAGGCATGATTTCAGGCCAATAATCATCAACTGCTGATAGCCTTTGCTTATTGAGACTTTTTATTTTGTGTACACACAGGCGGAATAGAAAAGATGATGAATAACAGAGTAGCAGCATAACCCAGCATGCTTCATGACTCACTATTAGCCTGTGAATAAATTCTCAAGGAACAGACCTATCAAGAAAAGAAGATGTGACCAACGTTATCTGACTTCTCCTCAGGAGTACCAGAGGTGATGCTCAGTATGGCAAAGAAAGTCTCAGTAAATACTGCATAGAATGATGATGATTTTAATGCAGAAGAAATTAGTTGAATACAAAGAATTTTAAAGTACTTTCATTAGGAG
Organism: Aramus guarauna; assembly: GCA_013400195.1. Lineage (NCBI taxonomy): Eukaryota > Metazoa > Chordata > Aves > Gruiformes > Aramidae > Aramus > Aramus guarauna. The sequence goes on from VXBL01003597.1 coordinate 567,513, forward strand.
CTGAACAAGAAAGCAATATATCAAAAGGAGTGAAAGTACCAGTTTTAAAAAGATCTATACTCACATCACTGCTCTCAGACCTTTCTCACAGAGCTCCTTCTCTTCTTTTCTTTAGTACCTTGCCCTCCCCACTCCTGCCTCCTTCCACACGCACACAGATGCATATAGACACCCACTCTCCAGCCCTCTCTGAGCATAAAATTACTGCCTTGTCTCCCTGCCTCCCTGCAGAAGAGAAAAAGAAATCTCACACCTTCAGCTGCAGCAAATCCTAGTGCAGTCAGTCTTCCCCCATCCTGCACCCGGCCTCTGGAGATGGGACCCTCTTCTCCCCCCACACCTAGTCACACCCTGAGACCAATGGCTGAGACCTGACAAAACTCCCGAGCTCCAGTCACCAAGATTTTGTCTAGCTCCTGTACGTGGTCCTCGCTTGTCTGGGCATGATGGAGGAGCGGTGTTTAGGGGACCCTGGCTCCACCACCACGGCACTGCTCTCCTGTGGTCTCTGCTGGACGAGGAGATGGGCAGAAGTGAGTGCTGCCCGGGCAGCTCCCTGCTGCTGCATGCACGGAGCTTACGGTAGCAGCATTGCATCTTGAGCTCCATCTCCGTTCACTGATTCAGAACCAATATTGCACTCGCGTGCCTGCTGGAGGGGAGAAGACTTTTGTGGGGCAGAGAGAGCAAAGGCTGGGTGAAATTTTCCAGGGGCTTCTCACTTTTCATCAGGATTAACTTCATGCCTACCTACTGGTTTGAGAAGTGCTCCTTATGTTATTGAGACATTTTCATTACAGGTTTTTAAACAAACAAGCCTTTTTTAAAAATGTCAGAATCATCAATTACAAAGAGGCAGTTGCATAAGTGCTGGAATCAACTTTGCTCTTCTTACAAAGGCGATGTGAAAGCTAAAGAGGGTCAGATGAGAGGTGCATCTGTGCTAATACCCTGATTCCAGCAATAGGCAGTGAAGGATGCTTTACAAGTGAAGTCATAACAAAATTGCCTGAAATGTCTCTGTAACCCCCATTAGTTAAAGGTTCACAAAGCTCCTGGAATATGATTTATATGCCTGGAAATGTTTCTTCATCTCTAATGCAACTCTGGATATTTTTATTTTATACCATGCATCACATGAGAAACTCAGAGCACTGACAAAAAATTGATCTACGTGTGATTGAGCACAGATTTCTGTTTTAATGTATACTGCACAATTGGACATATACAGCATTCGGCCTAAATATCTTAAGCTGAACTCCATTAGGCTTGTCTTCACTAACATTTGTAGTAGTTATGATGGGCGTTGCTAACTGCAATAATTATTGGACTTTACAAAGTTCTAAAATTACTATTTCTCCTTTTGGATGGGGAAATTCAGGTATAGGGATGTTAACTAATTTGTTCAAGTAAAATATTTGCTAACTGTCAAGACAGATATTCCCATTCTAAATATACAGCAGAACTTGTATCTTAAAATTCATTACTTAATTTATTATTAAATTTTCAAAAGGTTTAAAATTTTCTTTAAGTTTTAACTTTAAAATTTGTTCTCAAAGAATGAAGGCAAATGAAAAGCTGAATTTCTGAATTCTCAGATTTTAATCTAGACACAGATTGTATGTGGTTGCATGAATGTGGAGGCAGAGGTGATTATGCATTCTTAATCTATTTATTTTTTAAAACAAAATGAAAAAACCCTGAAAATCAGATAAATGTTGACTTCTTGTTTTGCTAATTGAATGGTATAATAATGCTCTATATGCCAAAACAACAAAATTAAAAGAAATTCAAAGGTGGCATGGCTGATGATCTTGAAAAGTACAGTTCTAGATTTGAATTTCATTAGTGTAATATGAAGTTTCCACTTTCCTTGTCATCTCTTTATATAGAAAGAATCTCTTTCCCCCCCTCCCAGATCATTCTTCATGTTAACAAATAAGATAGGATTATTTATTGAATGAAATTGTACATGAGAAGATGATGACGACTATTATTTTCAATGGTATTTTTGTCTGTTCATACAAATAGCCAAATCATGCAAGATAGATGTTAATTACATTTGATAGGAGAAAAGTTATTTCTGCAACTACAGCATTTCTGGCAGCTACTGAGTTCATTGCACACTGCTTACTCATCTGGCAACTTGCAAAACTTACAAAAATGTCCTAATAAATGTGAGGATTATGAAAATATATTTATCCTCTTCTGGCCTATGCTAAACATCCTGATAGCAGAATCTGCAGATTTTGTGCGATGGAGATCAGATCAAAGAATGTATTTATGGATTCCAAGACTTGTCATACACACTGGTTTTGTGTATGACAATATGAACTGTAAAATGGGATAAAAGTGTATGAGTATGTTATAGTAGACAGAAAAAAAAAAATCATTTAACGTTTCTTCTGCCTTTGTATTTTCCATACTGCAATATGTAGTTTTAGTATCCTTGTCTATGCTTTTGGCCTTTGTGGCCATGTTTTCCATGGAGTCAGACCCTGAATTAATAGAAAGTGAGGCTGCACATACTTGAATAGTTTGTGTTCCAAATACTCTCTCAGCTTTTTCACCTTTACTCTTTTATGTTTTACTTTACCATGTTTCTTGATTTCTGTACGATCTCACTCTCTGTTAAAGACACGGCACCTTTGAGCACCAGAAGATCTGCGTTCACTCTTGTTACAGAGACCTAGACTGGCAGCTTAGGTTAAACAGAGTGTGCGTGATTTGTGTATACGGTTTGTGTTGCATACGTTCATAAGAGACAAGTTTGTTCATATTATCATAGATCGTAGCTGCATTATGTCCTCTCTTCCCATCAAATTGCTTCACTTTTTTGGGTCAAATAAAAACATAACTGCAGTGAAAACCTGGCCAGAGGTGAAACAGCTGGATAAAAAGACAGTAAGTGCTGTACATGTGGAATCTGGCATGGCTGGTCACGTTCAGACCTCAGCCATCTCTAACCCAACAGGTTCAACTTTCTGTAGTGGGTGCTGGAAGAGCTGCTCTAATGGCTTAGCCATTAGAATTATCTTACTACATATAAGCAGATCTGCTTTTACACTTTCTCCTGCAGAAGACTACGCGGCACACTTACATATCCCAGAACTTCACCTATTTACATGGCCAATATTTTACTGTTTCAAGTAGCAAGCACATACTGTCATTCTTAGGACTGATAAACATATGTCAAAATGTAGTGTCAAGAAATGTGAATTCCTTTCAAAATGAAATAAGTGCCATAAACCATGTGTACTATGAGTTGTCTCCTGTGTATAAATATGGATATTATCAAAGCAGAATGAAAGATTGCTGTTCTATTCAGATTCCTGCTGCATTTCTGTGTATTACCAGGACTTGGAAAAAAATCAGTCTTTTGAAAGAAAACAAGTTATATATATTATCCAATCCTAATATTGGTATATACTTTATGGGCACCAATAATATTGGAACCAAAATATTATAAGTGCCTGAGATGAAAATGAATTTATAATCACCAGTATACAGCTGAACTCAACCATCAGACTTCTTATACTGTTGTTGTGTGACTGGTTAAATGAGAGAAAATTAAGCCTATTAAGTTTAAAAAGGTTTTTACCATTTCCTTTAAGTGATCATAAAACCACAAGTGTGAGGTTTGAATTAAGCTAGGGGAAACAAATATCCTTAAAATTGTCAGAAAAGGGTTATTATTACACTAATGAATCAATCACTGCTTGCTGTAACAGATGATAAGGAAAAACAAAGGAATCTATTAACACACTCCTCTTAAGGCATTAAAGGAGGAATGTGGTTGTTTAAGAAGGCGTCTAATGTAATTTACAACAGCCTTGGGCATTTGAGATGTTCAGATGGGACTTGCAGGTACGACAGAGGACATAGAGGAGACTGCTGCCTGGAGGGGTACGGGGCGGCTGGGTGGGATCTCTGGCACTTTATCGGCAGTGGACACCTATGTTTATGCAACTGAATTGCACCCCAAATGTTAGTAGTCTCACTTGTCCGCTGGAGACAACCTTTTCCTCCCTATTGATACCATACTTGGGGATCTACATAATGCTTTGAACCACCTTGAATTATGGTACTAAGCCTAAAGCTTGAGATAGAAGATTCCCAAAATTACTAAATTATGGCAAACTTCAGCGCTAAAAATCAAGATATAGAGTCAAAGACCACTGAGTGCCATCTGTACTAGTAATGCAAAACCAGAATCATCTCATGAAGTTAGACAGCATGTGAAATGAAGACAAGAAGTTCCTAAGATTTTTTAAAATTATTCCTGTGACTTAAAGTACATACTGTCCATTTTCAGAAGTATTTTGAAATCCAAGTTAGATGCTCTGCTGTAATTGCTCTTCCAGTTTGTATAAATAATTTTAATTGAAGACTTCAAGGGAATAGCCAAATGACAGGACTAAAAAGAATCAATAGCTCTCTTCGTACCTCGAGGAATATTTATGCAAAGTGGAATGAATTTAATAGGAAAGATTTGTATGCAGTGCTTAATGAATGCTCAGTAGCTTGATAGATAGGCAACATGGACTCAAGTTCTAACTCCGTATCAGGCAGAGCAGATAGTGACATATGGATTTTCTGCACCTCGGGGAGAACACAAGGCTATTGAATACCACACCAGCCAACCAAAGAAATCTGACAAGATGCACACAGAGACCTCAGATGTAGACAGTAACAGCGTGCGGTATACAAAATATGGGCACATTTTTTGTAGTCTAGGCTCATCTCTGTCCTGGTTATCATTCAATGAGTACCTAACAATCTAGTGAGTGCCAAAAGAATAAAAATATGAAGAAAACACTAAAATAGGAACCTCACGGAGATTAGAATTCAGTAACTTTGTGACAGAAGTGGAAACTTTTCCCAGATCTTTGGCTAATGTAAGAAGAAATTTACAGGTATGACTGTGACCACTGTAGCAAGTTCATTTTATCTGAAAGCAATAGAAACACGAAAAATATAATGGAAAATTAATATCAGAAAAAATCGCACAAGTACTAAAAATTTCCAGCAACCTAAGTGCTATCTTCTGCCTACTTTAAAATATGAAAGGGGGATTGAAAAAGAATATCTTTCTGCTACCAAGTTCTTATTGCTATTAATATTCCCAAAATGCAAGTATTATTTTTACTGTCACCATCAAGCATTCAAAACTACAACTCATATCCCTTCCCCCAGCTAAAGTGACAATCTCAGTACATGATATCAAATAAATAGGAAAATTGGCATTTTTTTTCTTTACTTTGTTTGAAACCTCTTAAATATAATGTGGTCATACTTCAGAGATTTCCTCTGCAACTAGGGGAATAGAAACATTTATCTTGTAAAATTTAAGCTAAGATTCACATTTATTCACTTTAAAAATTAATTAAGAGAATTTAATTATCTTTAAAGAATTCTGGCTATCTAGAGATTCAGGATACAATTGTGAGGACTAGCAGCATTGCATCAGTCTACCTTGGGAAGATTCTCACAAGTCAGGGATGATTTTACCTATATACCTCTTGAACAGTTTTGGCATTAGTTAAATGACATATGCAAGCTTTTATGGTGAAAAGTATAAAGTGGTTTAAATGTGGGATGCTGTGTACTGTGCAAAGGAAAAAAACCCTGAAGTGCAGCCCCTAGATGTTCATTCATCTCAGCTATGAACTAACAGGGCATCTATTATCTCCATCTTCATGTGGGGTGTAAAGACCACAGCATTCACATTGCAGTTCCAGTCTCAATGCCCTCTCAATCTCCTCTCCTTGTAAAGCCAAATTAAATGGTGAAATGAAAGAAGACTGGTTTTAGAAAACCAGGTTGAGGTTTTACTCTTTAACTGACAACTGTTTGTTATTGCTGTTAGTTCCTTGACAAACAGTTAATTTTCCTTCTCTTAACTCCATGGGATTAATAGCAACTTCTGAAGAGAGAGAGAGAGAAATCTTTGGTCTTAGGTAGACTGAAATGGGGAGACAAAAGACCACTGCCCGTTCAGATGAAACATCCTAGCTTCCAAACAAAGCACGGATGTTAAGGGAGGCTGACAACACAAGCTGTTTTTATGCATGCTGCTCCACTCTCACAGACCTGACACGTGGCATGAGTTTGCAGCTGCAAGTCTGACACTTGATGAGGCCTTGGTATATATTAAAAGAGTGTTTTAGCTTGAAGATGCATAAGGATAATGAAAAGATACTCCTTTCTCAGCAGTCCAATGAGTAGCACAATTTCTCATGTTCCTAATGCCATGTCTTAATTTTGGAAGGCCAGTCTTCCTGGTGCCACTGGATGAGGTGGTGGCAGGCAGGTGAGCTAACTAAATTTCAGCCAGCTTCTGGTATTGTGGAAATGGAGTCCTACATATGTGTGTGACCAGTTCTACACTGAGATCCTTCTCAGTGAGCCCCTTGAGATGACAACTGTGGTAAACAGTTGGCTACCAGAGGGGTGGAATATTGTAAAAGAGAATATTGTCAGATGGATCTTGACTGATAGCATTTGAGAGGGACATGACCTTTTTGAAAAAGAAGATAGGTACAGCGGTGTGGTCATGATACACTGAGTCCTTTAGTGATGTTCTGACAGCATTCATATTCCCAGATGACTGCCAAAACATTTTTTAATTTTTATTTTTTAAATTTTAACATATTTGTTTCTTTGGATTGAAGGCATTCCTTGTGCATATATAGAATCATAGAATCATTTAGGTTGGAAAAGACCTTTAAGATCATCAAGCCCAACCATTAACCTAGCACTGCCCAGTCCACCACTAAACCATGTCCCTAAGCACCACATCTACGCTTTTTTTTAAATACCTCCAGGGATGGTGACCCAACCACTTCCCTGGGCACCTTGTTCCAATGCTTGACAACCCTTTTTGTGATGAAATTTTTCCTAATATCCAATCTAATCCTCCCCAGGCACAACTTGAGGACATTTCCTCTTGTCCTATCACTTGTTACAGACAGGAGAGACCAACATCCACCTTGCTACAATATATATAGATCACCTTTTCTGGTGTTGCTGAAAATGGACAGCTTGCATTTCATCTGATCTGACATTAGGTGAGATAATGGTTTGTTCAACTGAACTGATAATGGACAAACAGGGAACAGAACTAAGGATCTGTCTGAAATTGCAAAAATGCATCCTTTTGCAGATGTCCTTAAGTCATTCTCTCTGGAGCACTCTCCATTTTACAGAGGTTGTGAGATATTAGCCTTACTGTGCAAAAATATGCATGGATGATGACTAGATAATTATTCCCTAAGCTCAGCGACATTGTGACCTGATAATGGCTTTAGTTTTGCTCTTCTTCAAGTGAATAGCAACATTTATGACTCTGTGGATCAATAAATGTGTAGCCTCTCCAGTTTGCCTGCATTTAGACTAACCTCAGATTCTTGAAAAATTCATCATGTGTAGAAGATTGTTATGGGTCTTGATGGTAGGCCCACAGATAGCAGCAAGGCCATGGGTCAGTCCTTCCAGTATTTCTAACAGCTGGCTCATTCCCTTTGGAGATCTCTCAGGTGCAGTAGAAATTCTGGGTGGTAGATGTGGGACTGTTCTCTTGACTCTAAATCTCTAGTCTCTAGCCTTCATATTAGCAGAGCCATCTAGAAGTGGTAGATAACTGCTCACATGGTATGTGTAGACATTTGTCTTGTAGAAATCTATATCTATCTGTTAGCTGAACCTTATCTTACTTTTATGAATTTTTATCTCTAGCATAGATTAACTAATATAGTGAAACCACCATTCCTGAGAGAACAGCATCTAAAAAAGCCCAAGTCTGCATTGTTTACAGATGATTTAGCATCCTGGAGCTGGCCAAGTGTATGCTTGGCTGATGAAATGAAAGAGCATGTTTCCCATTTCTTGATTCACACTGTTGAGCTATGACAATTCATCACAGATGTATATACACTTCTGGAAAGTTCAACCTGCAGTGACCATAGCTATTTATCAGGTCAGAAGGTTCATCAAAAGACTCAATTAACCACTTGTGCACCATGTCTTTGAGCTGTTTCCTGGAAACTTTCTCTAAAGGAACTGGAACTTTCTGAAATGTGCAGAGTGAGAAGATTCCTCGAGCTTGATTACGTGGGAGTGTTTCAGTTAATGTAGTCCATTGAATAACCTTGAGAATTGTAGGAAAGTTTTTGCCTTTGCAGTTTGAGCTTTTATCTGAGTCAGCCGCAGGCCTAAATCTTTGTTTGCCTTAGAACAGCAGTCATTCAAAATCACTCACTGTATAAAAATCTTTTCATGTAGATGCAGTCTTTTAGCAGTGACATTCCCTCAGCATTTTAATGGGGTACAGGGGCCTCTTAAATGCAGTTTTCTATCGGCAGCGTGAGGCTTCAGACAAGACAAAGCAATGTAACCTCTCAGGAAAGAATGTGGTATCAGCTCCTAGGCTGTCCTGAAGTAGACAGAGATGCTGTGGAGTGTAATGTTCATATCCAGCAGCTTGATTGAGCTCCAAATGCTAAAACATGTCCTAGAAAGGCATTTGCAGTATTATTAACAGCCATTAGCTCACAGATGCTAGATTTACACGAGGGCATAATAACCCTTAGGAATTCTGAAACATCTGGCAAATGGGATCAGGAATGCAATTTTGGCTGGTTTTGACTAATCCACTGAGATGTGATTCTTCTGAGTCTGCTTGTGAGGTTTGTTGTGGGTCTGGGACAATTATAGCTACCTCTTAGTGCCCAGTACTGGGCACTGACTGGTGGTGTTAGATCACCAGGACCTCAGATATCTCTTGTTGCAGCTCACTGCACTCAGTTTGCCTCACTGCTTTAATTATTTCATAGCATCACAGCAATGCCAAGTCACTCTCAGGCAGCTACTTCCATATTCCAAGGGGTGAAAGCCAAAATTGTTTCATTTTGAAATTGTCATTTGATCACCTGTGTTGTGATCACGTTAAAGGGTGACAATAACATCTTACACAGATTTACTCTTCTCTTTCAATAGCATTTGTATCTGACCCCTAAATTAGATTTTAGGTGGAGAAGTAGACAAAATTTAGAATATTAGTTTTCTATGAGCTTGTTTCTTTAACAATTAGGATAAAGTACAGCATTGGTGTCTTCAGCCTGTGGCCAAGATCAGGTAAGATGAAGGAGGCGGTGCCTTTTCTTCTGTTTTTCTCCATATCTGATGCAGGTCTGAAACACTAGGATTTTGTTTACCCCATGGCCAAAAAAGACTATCAGCCTTGCAAGGGAAAGGCTCCAGCACCTGTGGTTATCCCTTACACTCAGGTGGCTTCACAGATCATAGTGCCATTGTCCTCAAGCTTTCTACTATGATGCCCTACTGCCACAATATGATATTTTCATCATTTATCAAAGCCTCCTATGACTGTGATCATAGCTGGAGTGCACATAAATTGTACGACACACCATTCATGTCAAAAGAATAAATAAAATCTCTTCTAAAAGCTCTATTCATCATCCAATGATTCCTACCTAACAAACAAAAGGCACATATATAATTTCAAATAGTTTCAAAACATAATTTTTTAACAGCTTTTTGAACAAAATGCTATTGATGGAACCTGGGAGGCTTTCATATCTCCAGTTGATTAGGTTGTAAAATGGCTGAATAGAGAGAGAAATCCTACTTCAAGAAGTGAAAAGGATTGGCTATCAGGAAATAAAAGCACTTTGCTGAACAGTGCTTTTATAAATATTCTGACCTTAAATATCTTTTTTCAGCTTACCATTATCATATTTAGAAATCACTTCAAATATTCATAGAAACCATGTTAAACATCACAATCATTAGCCTGAGATTCTCCAATTACTTTACATCAGAACTCTGTCACTCTTCTCAAAAATGAAGACATTTGAGGCCAGAGTTTATTCTGAGATGTAATTTTGTACATATCTGGCTCATGTAATTATAGAGTGATTATATATTTGAATGTACATTTCTGTCTTGCATTCTTAATATAGTTGAACTAATTACCTTAGAAAAAAAATCAATGTTATTTCTATGCATTTTAAAGCTCATTTTTACTATGTATTCTCATCACAGTCCATGACTACAATAATCACCATCGATAATACTGTGGAATATATATTTGATTTCAACATGAAACTTTAAGTAAGTTGCAAGGATACTCTCTTTTCCACTGAAAAGAACTCCATATGAACAAGTTCACCAATAACCAGCCCACACTTCAGAAGGATTAGCAAGTAACTATGTTTGAGTGCTGGATCTGAGAATGCTAAACCATGACAAACAAGGAAAATCTCTCATGCAGTGTATTAGATAATATGAAAAAATTAGGAAAAATGAACTTTATGTTACTAAAATCTCCTGAACTTCAGGAAGTCTGTTGTACCCTTTGTTCACTTAATCAGCTAATTTAATTTTGCCTTTGGGAACCAAATTGCATTAAGTTATAATGGCAACAAGAATTGAGAATTAAAAAGCTGTTAGACTAATTTTTTTATAACACTAATGCCAAAAATCTATTTTCTACTTTTTTCTTACATTTTACTTCTCTATATAAATTATCTGTTTATCTATTTGGCACCAGAAACATCATGCCAGCTCTAGTATAAGACTTGAGGCAAATTGTGGGGTTTTTTTGTTTGTTGTTTTTTTTTAAATAATGCTTTTCACAACCTTCACACTTCCTACTTGCAAAGTCCTGGAGAGTCTTACAGAATAAACTAGAGTTCAGGGTGATTTATTCCAACCTACGATAGTCCAGATCATTCCTTTGCTGCAATAAAAGAAGGATGAAAGGAAATTTTGAGAAGAATCACTTGGGACTATTCCACCCACGTTATTTCTGCCTGTGTGTGTTTATGTGTCTGCCTCCTGTACTGTCACACACTAAAAGGATCCTGCTCTGCTGCTGTGGTCCATCCACAGTGATCTGTCACAGGCTAGGAAATTATCTCCACAGTGACTCTGGCCACCATGAACTTGGGTTCCTGCAGAGAAAACATAAATCCCAAACTAGCATTTCTTCTATAAAGTCTTGGTGAGACATGGAAGGAAAAATTATGCACATGTCCCAGTACCAATATGCAGCCTGCCTATTATCTGAGGAACAAGTACTGCTGGGGAAAGACGATACACCATGACAGGGCTGCACGAACACAGGACTGCACAAACACAGGACTGCAGTCACTGGTAACCAGCTGCACCAGCGAAAATTCCAGTTGGATCTAAATATCAAAAATCTTCACCATGAGAGTGGTTAAGTATTGGGACAGGAGCCCACAGAGGGGGGATCTATGTCCTATAAAATTTTCTAAAGTCCCATGGATGAAGCCCTGAGCAACCTGAACCAACCATGAAGTTAGCCCTGATTTGAGCAGAACGTTGGTGACTGGAGGTCCCTACCAAATGAAATTATTCTATTATTCTCCAATTGTCTTCTCCTACAGGAGATGATAGCTGGCTTGGAAACTGAGTTCATCTTCCTCCAAAAATGTCTCATCCATACATAGACCTGATGTGGCCCTGCAAACCTTTAAGACAGTGGTTTCCAATCTTTAGCAATCCGTGGACATGAAAATATTTCCAGTAGTGCTCCAGATCTTAAAAGCAGCTTTAAATCTCTTCAGGGGAAGCTTCTTTCATTTAGTTAGTTTTCACAGATTCTTTATTAGTAGGCCACAGATGCCTACGTGCCCATATGCCGCACTGAAAACTGTTTTGATGGTTCTAATGAGAGCAATGTTGGATCAGACTTGACTTTGATTATTTTGCAAAATCATCCTTTCTAAAGAAATAAATTTGCACTTAGTAGTCCGTACTCTCTCTGCCTGTCTCTTCCTTTCCATGCGCAGCCTATACACCAAAGAACATCATATCCCATTTTTATGTAAGGGAACACAGAGATCTTTTCTCCCTTAAAATATTGTGAAATGGGAAAATTAAGTTACTTGGCATTATTAGAAAGAAAAATTACAACAAAGTTTTATCTGAGAAGCTTATCTTTTCTTACAGAAGAGCTGTTTTACACATTAACACAGAAAGTCATATGGAAAAATGTATGCCTTCATGGAGAGAGTGAGGCTCAGAAACCTATATCTCATTCTACTTCCCATATAAAACAACAGAGGAACCATCTTAATTACCTGTTTCCATTTTCCCATCTTGTGCTGCAGGCCCATCAGGAATTACACTCTTCACCTGGAGAAACTCATCTGGCTCATCCCCACCAATGATGGTAAATCCAAAACCCATGTTGCTTTTCTTAAGAGTTGTGCTGAGGAAAGTCCCCTTCAGCTGTGATGCATCACGGGTGAAGAGTGGTTTTTCTACATCAGTCAACACAAACAAGAAAGACAAAAGTTCTGATCTAGTCACAACACAGTGAGGACAGCAGAGAGCAATATTGGCTGACAGCAGGTGACAGTGTATGAAAACCATGGAAATAAAGAGTGCAGGCATTCCAGGAAAAAAATATTTGTGAGTTCTTGCATTAATACAAAGCTTAAAATGTATTTCTTATCTATGGCAGATCAGCCGTAAGCGGGGAGTTATAAATATTCTTTCATATTAGGAATACATTTAGAAGTGGATATTGTGTAGCTAAAATAATTACAACAATAAAAATGATCTGTGAGGTAATTTTAAAACCTCTTTCCTCACCTGTAAATTCAGCTTTGTCTACAAAGTCATACATTCTCCATAATTTCCCTCCCAACCGCAATAAGGAAAATATCCATCCCCTGAATATCTTATTCATTTGTTGACAAGCAGCGCTAAATATTAGGTGAGCTTTTCTCTCCAAACACGTGGGGTTTTGGCATCCAACAAGTGACACACGTAACTGCTGTGCAACCTTCGCATCCCCTCTCCGCGTGCCTCGGTGTGCAGTGTGGGTGGCGGGGGCTCCCCGTGCCTCTCCCCCATGCTGCGCTTGGTGAGGAAGGGTGGGAGGAAGGTGCAAAGGTTGTGACTTCAGCTGCTCTCCTTTTGCCCGCAGCGGTGGGGCTGGGCTGGCCGGCAGCGGAGGACATACCGTGCAGCCCACGCATCCCGGCGGGGTCGCGCCGGCACTGGGACAGGTCATTCACGCTGCGGGACCTCTTGGGACCGGGGCGCAGGTGGGCGAATTTGGGTCTAGGTAAGGTTGATGAGGAGCTTTCGACTGTTGCAAAGGAGAACAAGCCTCATTCTCTGGCTATAACCTTACCTTAAAGTTTATTCATCTACCAATACTGTTTGCTGCTTATACAGCTCATTTTAAGCACATTAATTTTTATGTTACCAAGAGGCTGTATTCTTGTAAACTCCTATAACACAGTGCTTGAGGCTTTTAACTTAATTGATGCTTGCTAGATGAGCTAGCTTAGAAACATACCAAACATCAATTAATGGTAATTTAGAGAAAGTACAATTAATTATTTCAGTGTTGCCAACCTCGGGTGCTCAAGAGACAGTCGTACATTCCCAAGAATAGAATTTATTATTTTATTTAGAAAATTACTTCGGGGCTCTTATTGTGCTTTCTGTTTCTCAGCCTTTAGGAAACACTAGGGTCACCTTTTATGTCTTTTCTCTGCATCTCTGAAGGTTAGAGTATTTTAGGTGGCTCATGAGTCCCACAACTCTGGAAGCTTGGACATTTAGGGGAGAAAAATGCTGGGAGACAGGGGATAACATTGTGAGAATTGGCAACACTACTCTTTTAATCAGACTATGACAAAATCATTGTCACATAAACAGGAGAGCAGGACCTTTCATCTTAACTAAGAGAGCTGACATGGTACTGTACCTCGGAAACCTTGGGCCTGCATAGGCTTTGTTCCAAGTTCTGCGTTGGGCATGTTATGCTGCTGTAGCTTCCTTTTTGCTTCTAGGACAGGGTTTTCAAATTGTGTTCTTCTATTTATGTGGCTGGAAAAAATTTGGTTTTGATTAAAAACTGGGTTCAGTTGGGGAAAATGATAATTTACACAGTAGGATGCTGTATGTGACTTAGGTGTGTGTGCTTAGAGAGCAAAACTGTTATGAATCCCCAATGGGCCCTTATGCTCCGCACAATTTTGTGGGGATGAGAAATGCACAGTCTAGCGCATTGCATAATGAACAGCACCAAGAAGTGTCCTAACATTTCAGTATGTTGAACTCTGCTACAGACAAATGGTTTTGATCTATGGGACTACGTATTGAATAGCAGTACTGGTGAAGCATGCTACAATGACAGTTTTTCATCTCTTTAGCACAAGCATTGTCCTGCGCATGATTCAAAGTGTCTGAACCAGTTTTGTGCGTTATTATCAATTAGCTGTAAGTGAAATTACTTAATCACTTACAGAAAAGGTAAAACCTAGAACAGAGTGCTTTTACGACCGCAGCTTAGAAATAAATCTGCTCAGCTGTACAGAAAAATCAGATATTGCAGAAACTGTCAGATGCTAGATTAGAACTACATAGATAATTATATGAAATATAAGAGAAGTTAGTGTACACATTTTTTTCTCGATGTTTTACATTTCCTACAACAGGTCAGTAAGTACATCTCTCTCATTGCACCACTGATTTTCTGTATTGTGTTGAGAACTGCTATCTTAACTACATACTCTCATCATATCTTTGATTTTAATTCTTTAATTTAAAGCATGCATTTTATCAATCAATGAGCATTCCTACAATCCTGTCCTGTGACATGTTTCACATGTTTCCTGAAGAAGGCAAGAACAATTTAGGGGGCTGTATTGAACAGCTCCACGAGATAGGATCATGTTAGGATCACAACTGAGAAGAGGGGCTTGTACTGCAAACATTGTTTTGGGGAAATAAATACATGTGTACAGAAGGGCAGGTGTCCAAACATGTCACTCCTTATTTGTTCTCACTGAGCTACTATTTATTGAGTCTTTCTGAAAATCCAATCCCAATCATGGGCTTTAAGCACTTGTAGAGGTGACCTGGGAACTTCTGAAACTCTGAGATCCTAAAAAAGTTTGAATACCTTCAATTTGTATTGAAATGACCTTTTGTGCCATATTAAGGACTTTTCAGGTCCCTTGGGATTCAGATCCTACCACTGCTTCAAAGAAAGTAAGTGGAATTGCTGTTAAGAAGTGAAACAGAGGAAAGGCAGCAAGTCCTATGGCAGTGCAATGTATTTGGAAAATTAGGATTGAGTGGCCAAAGCTAATGCAATGAAAAGATTTCCAGTCATATAAGAGAATATTTGATTTAATGAGAGAAAGTAAATATGATAAATCCTGAAGTTGCTACTTTGTTAACATGGCTATAACACATTCATGTGGCTGCTAACTTACTCTAAAATTTTGATTAATAGTTTTCTTGTAAATTTTAATCTATGCTGCAGACAGAGAAAGTCCCTTTCATTTCTTCTTCAGATGGACTGTTTAAGATTGTAGGCTTTCCTAGACTTTTGCTTCCTAGTTACACCACGCTTTAATTGTCAGGAGCTTCAGCACCTTAGTCTATTGCAAACCTAGAAACATATGATGGAAGGGAAACAAACTTCATGAGTTAAAAATGGAGAAAGACAATACTTACGTGCATTAAATAGGGTAATATGAACTACTAACATAAGCATGAAAAAGGTAATTTTCATGCTACCGTCTGTCACGTGATGTATTTCAACATTGTAAAGGAAATGCTACTTCTGCCATTACGCGAGGCAGTGATGAAACATCATGTGAAATACTACATAAAGTTCTGATCGTCCATGACCAAATAAAATGAATCTATAGAAAAGGTTTTACAGGAAGACCAGTGAGAGAGAGAGTCTTGTATGATAGAAGACCGAAGGAGTTTTACCTTTTTATTCAAGCCAAATTAATTCTGAAATATAACTGCATTCTGTGAATACATTTTGAAGTATGTATTAATGTATTATATAATGTATTAAAGATGTCAGGATTTCAGACTTAAAATCTGTGGGCTTCTTACAAGCAGAAGTGTGAAATTACAAAACAGCTTCCAATAGCAGATACAGAGTAAAATATCCAGCTTGTTTTATATTAGCATTTGATAAGGTTAAAAACAGGGTTGCTACACAGTTGATAGAGTTAATTGCTTCAGTATAGGGATCATGTCTTATTTTGGAGGCTCTAACGTATCCTGCCCTGGTCTCCAGCTGCCCTTCCAGAAGAGCATGGGTTTCCCACAGTTTTTGTGCCATATTGTGCACATGTAATGGATATTCAAGATCACACTACAGATCTGCATTTAGGACCTTGAACTATGCTTAGTGTCATGCTGTAATTACAGGCCACATCTCAGTGTCACAGGAAGCCTCTTGCAGACCTAAGTTACAACTTATATGTGGTTCTGTGATACAAAAAAGATGGGGTTTCAGCTAATATAGGATGTGTCCATGGCTTAAGGAACATCAGTTCCTGTGGTATTGACATCACAGCTAGAATCTGTCATCCACTGCCTCTCTACAGTTTCCAGGTAGAGTTTAAATTGTGGTTTAGTCCATTTACACAGAAATGTCTTCAGTAACGGCTGTCTTGAAAATGACCTTTTTGTCCTAGCGCATCAGACAGGAAGACTAGCAGAGGTACTTGAAACACCTCAAGTTGTTGGTGCAACCTCAGTATTTCTTAGCTCCAATTTATTCCCATGCTTTGACTGTTTTATGGTAGCGTGCAGTCTCAAAAGCACAATGTGAGAATTCCAACAAATTCAAACAACTCTATTAAACCTTGTGTCCAAGATGACTCAAATAAAATAAAATTGTACTGATAATCAGTCATTTTTATCAGTCAGTAACACTGGATTTATGCTCCTAAACCGATGACATGTGAAACACCTCCCGTTCATGCAATTTTAAATGCCTTAAAGCTTCATGACTAAATCAGAAAAATTGCTAGTGATGAGTTTACCTGAGAAAAAAGTTATTAAGTTAAGCAGTTCCCTTGAAAGGACATTCCAGCCTTTCATCTAGCTACTTCAACTGCATACAAAATAGATATTACTAACCTAGGCCTTAATAAGATAAGCCAAATGTGAGTTTTAGAGATGGTTACAAATAAGTTCTTTTGTGGTTAAAATAGATTTTGGATGTGATCCAAAAATGTATTGCTCATTGCTCATAGTATCAAATTCAGTGAGCATTTCTATCTTCACTTTTCTTCCTTTATTTTATACAATGCATATTAAATATAAAAGCCTATTCCGAAGACGAGAATCCAACTAATTTCTCCTAGTGCCATTGTGGCTGTGCAGAAGAATCATGCTGCCTTTTGTTTGCTTTCTGGCCCTGGGAACCCTGAATCTCCCTCTGCAGAAAAGAAGGGGTAGTCGGTTCTGCTGTCCTCTGTTAGCTCGCTGTATTTTAACTGGGGACAACCCCTCAGAGGTAGGATTTGGTTTTGGGCTGCATTTAATCGTGAAGTTGAAATACTGTCTCTTGTGTCACGAGTAGGTACTATCACCACCAGCCAGCCTGTAAGACATAGGCACCGTTCTGCACATGAGTGAACGTGGCCAGGCTAAGTTGGTTTTGTGATAGACTTTCACATTATGTGTGCTTAAGACAACTGAAACACATTCTTAGGAAATTTATGGGCAGCAATACCTAGGACGCAGATTTTAGTGGATGGCCAAGATCCTGAGCCATGCCAAAATGGTAGCACATCTAAGCAAGTGCATCAGGAGATGGAGTTTAACCTTTCTCCTTTTCTTAGCTACTTTAATGTATGTTTTTTTCTGGTAGTTTGTGACTCTAACTTTTGAAATTGTTGTCTATAACACCAGAAAGTAACTCTGAGGATCAGGGTGCCTAAAAGATGGACATTCTGATGTATTCGGATGCATAACTGGTTAGTGCCTAACTCCTCTTTACCTTCACATTTTTCAGTTACTAATACTTTTGAAGGACAAAAAGACCTGAACTAAATTTTTCTATTCGAGTAGTGACAGAGTGTTGTCAAAAATTGTAAGTCAAGGAGGTATATTTTTCCAGAATAAATACCTGTATGACTAATTTAGCTGTTCTATTAAGGAGACCATGTCTGGAAATTGAGCTCTGTGTTGTAGTTAATCATCCTTAAAGGGGGAAATAATCTTTTGGCAATTAGAATGCGGAAAGACCCAGTGCACTCTAATAACCACATTCTCTCCATAGCCCTGCACAGCGAAGTGCTGCTAGTTCTTAGTTTATAAATTAAGAGAAAATTGCATTAAAATTAACCCACATATAGCAAACACTTCTCATTTATGTCAAATGTCTACACCTTACAAATGAAGCCTGGACCTCTACAACAAGGCAAATGAAAATTTTAATAATGTCTCACACCTGCATTCATGCATGATTAAGAGAGGAAGTTATATCGGAGACCTTATTTTTTAACACAATTTGCAAATATGTTGTGATTAGTTTTTATTAACTTTACTAGCAAGACCTTTGAGGTTTTTCTTTGTGTGTGTGTGGTTTTTTTGTTTGTTTATTATTATTATTATTATTATTATTATTATTATTATTATTATTATTATTATTTTAGCTTTTCCTTTGGTCTCGGTATATTGGAGCTGAGCATGGCTGGTCCTTGTAAGGTGAACCTGAGTCTGTCTGCCTCATTGCTCATCCTTACAAACTTCCCATGGGATGCAAATATTTCAGTGAGAAGAGTACAAGCCCTTCTTTCACTGACAGTTTTAAAGGCCTTCATGTAAAGGTGGACTGGGCTTGAATGTGTGCAAGTTCATAACCTAACTTTTCATGATTTACCCACTTTTATGAAATAATTAAGAGAGTTTATTGTAATCTGATTTTATCTAATTAAAAATGAACTCATCTGTTGCATACTGGTAATAAAAAAGGTGTGACTGCCACTTTTTACCATGAAAAAATGGAAAGCAATCTTTGTTTCAGACTTACTGAGCTCAGACAGCAAATTAAAGTACAGCTGCATTTTACTGACTATAAAACTCCTTATGAACTTAGCACGGCTGCGGTTTTAACGTCATCCTGTGAACATCCATTCCACTTCTAAAAACCTCTGAGCCTGCTGTAGGTTTGATGTATCTTTCCACAAATCTTATCTGTGGTAGGATTAATAAATTTGGCACTAACAGCTTTAAAGTATGTAATTGCATAATAACATCTGGGCCTGGTGCTTTGCGTCTGTTTACCTGTGGATGGACATGAAATGGAGATAAATACTTGTTCCTTTTCTGACTCTGCAGTGAAGTGTGAACCTCACTGGTGCCAGAATGCCCTGGGCTGCGCTAACAACAAAGCCGGGTCTCGGTAAGAGATTAACGCCCAGAAATTGCACGACACCTGTTACTCACCAAAACACACTAAAAACCACTGAGGCAGAAGACTTACGTACACCCAGCGGCTGCATAATTGCACGTGCAGAAATCTTTGGGGGGGGTTAAGTACAAAGAGATGTGAGAACTCCAGCCCCTAGCTACTTGGGGACATCGTAAAAGAACTCAGGCATAAAAAGAGAGGGCAATTTAATGGCACTACGTAGGGACTTCAAAAACTTACTTATCTTCTTGTTTGAATCTGGACTGACTAAACCAATTTGGGCTGAGCGGCAAAGCAGATGGAGCTGCTGGCTCCTTCACCGGAGGGCAGGGAACAAGCTGGGGACAAAGAAACAGAGCAGGTGCTGCCACATTTGGAGAGTGGGACAGGAGGAGTCGGCAGGGCAGTGGGCAAACACCGTTTTCATTGGGTTGTTTGCTTTGGAGGAGGGCTAGGGAAGGTGCATGGGCATCCGCAAGCTGCTGCTGCTACGGCAGCGAGAAAAAGGGAATCTTAATCTTCTAACCCTCCAGAAATCAGATCTCTTTTTGAGCGCTCTGTCCAGCTCTACCCTGTGCATGTTAATAGCAGCATATCCTGAGGTCTGGAAAAGCTGCAGCCCCGGTACCTGTCCAGGGTGGTCCTGCAGTCAAAGTGCTGGTAGGATTTAAGAGACAAATGTGATGCATTTTATATTTTTTTATGAAACAACTGGAATAAATTTACCGTTTGAGTGCCAGGATTTGAAATTGAGATTTTAGATTGGGCCCATCTTCTCTAGAGATCTCTCTTCTTTAATAGAAGGGACTAATGGATATATATTTCTCAGTCTTTCAAAGCTCTGTCTGCACGGTGATGGGGGGGAGGTTGCTTTCTCCCTCCTCTGCCACAGACCGTGCAGAGAGCAGAGTGAGAACTGACCACTCTGAACAGGTATCACGATTTTGAATCTAGATTCACTTTGCATAAGTCTCATTCACTGTGTTAAGCTAAAAAGCAGAGAAAATAATCTCTCTGATTTGCTTATTTTATGTAGGAACTGGCTAGAACAGGTTCTACCTAGTACTTCAAACAAAAGCTTTCTGTTGCCCTTTGCACAAAGGAGTAAGAATATTTTTTCTCATTTCATGACTAAAATAAAATAAAAAAAATAAAAGCAAGGATTGTGCTGTGAAAATATAAATTTATATTCTCTTATTTTCATCTGCACTTTTAAGTGCAAAATAAAACACAACATCCCTAAAATTTTATACACAGTATATAAATAACCTGCCTTCTGGTACAACCAATGTAAACATCTGATTTGCAGCAAGGAAAGACTACCCAGAAAAGGATCTTAACTGAACTAAAATGATTATTCTTTGCTCCATTCATTGATTAACAAGATCTTTACCTCACTGGATATCCAAACCTTACGTAGATAATACAATATTTCTTTCAGGAATATGATTTTTGTACAAGTATCATCTGGAATGATACCATGAAATCAGACCCTGGAGAAAGAGAATGACTGAATGCCTGAGTCACCGCTTTGAGACACACTGAATATATTTGGACACATTAGCTGTATTGATGACTGAGAATTCCTGGTATACCTTCAGTTTAACATGTCGAGTAATTGTACCCATGCCTTGCCAGGCTAAGTACTGCAGAGGATACTAGTATTAGGTTATGACATATTAACAGCAACTTAATATCGAACTTGGGAACTTACTCAACATAATAAGTGCCATAAATGGGATCATCAATTTTCTCCCAGCCATATGGAAGCTCTGAAAAACAAAGAGTTATCTCTCTCAGTAAATGCAGTACAGAATGCTAAGATTTCTCGTAACAAAATTGTGGATCTTTGTTGGGCAAAAGGGAAATAACTTCACAGTGAAATTAGATACAGTGACCAAAGCAAATGCCAAAATCTTGAACAGATATCATAGCAGCCACAAGTAGTAACCTGAAAATTAGCATGCAAGCACAGGTCTCAGTCTCTAGAACAACACATTTTAGTTGAACTACTTTATTGTCCAACAGCTGTGCCAGCCATCAACTGTAGCACATCTTGTATGACATCACCGCCTGAGGAAGTGAGGGCATTCTGTTTTCCCACATAGGTACACACCAAAAAAGTACTTTGCTTTTTGAGCTTTTTTTCTTTTGTAGGAATCCTGGAAAAGTTGGCCTTTAAGGAACAAAAAGAGTTTGCCCTCTGTCACGTAAGTACAGTACGTATACCTAAATGTTCCTGAGAAGTTTGTACTATTTGTCTTACTGCAATGACAATTCCACGGCCTCCAAAGACATCCTGTTTCAAAGCTTAGTTATATATCAGGGACATCAGAGGACATAGTAGTATGTAGAAGTGCAAACCAAAATAAGATATTATAGCCTCTTCTGGCCTTAAAACTAACTACATTTTGCAGAAATAGAGAAGACATTTAATTGTAAATACCTAAAACATTCACCCACGAACGATTAAAATGTTAAATAAATTAATTTAATGATCTTGAAAATCACTCTGTGTTCATGTACAAACAAACTCTCATATATTTATCCATGTATATCCATAAATACCTGTTTTATTATCACTCCTACTGAACACTTAAAAAAAGATTATACTGCCAACAGAACTTCATTTTGTGTTTAAAAGGCACCAGACAGATGTGGCAAGTATCTCAGTTGACACGAATAGAGTAAAAACCTTAGTGCCAGATGTGACAACTTTGATGGAGGAGACTCAGAAAAGGATGGGCATTCCCATCACGCACAAGTATTGATTTCTGTGCAGTTAAAGACTATGGCACAACATACAGGGAGTGGTACTGAGATTCTATAAGGAAATTTGATTCTGGAATTCCTTATCTCAGAGTTTTTTTTTTCCTTTTCAAACTCAGTTGCACTTTTAAAGTAACTTTTTGGAGACAGTGAGTACTGAACTAGACAGAGCAGAACTGATGTAGCTCATACTGAACACAGTCATTAAACTGGCCATAAAGAAGTACTCCTGCAAGATTTGAGAGATTTTTTTTTTTTTTTTCCCTCCAGTGACAATGTGAATAGACAGTTATTTGTGTGCTAGAGAAGGCAAATAGGGAAGTAAAGCCTGACTGGCAATAGGGAGATTAAAGAGTTAAAAACCAATGTTAAGAAATTGCTTCACCTCTGCTTGTTACTTCTCCTTTAAACTCATCTGTAATCTGTTAGCCTTTCTTGAGTGAAGCTGCTTAGACTGCTGTAGTCTTCATGTCACATTGCCCTCAGAGGATGTTCCTGCTCAGCCCTTTCCAGTACTGCAGTGAAGGATACAACCCTCTGCAAAGACTGGCAGATGAGGAATGAAAAGCTCAAGGACTTCCTTAATGTAGATGCTCAATTTTTCCTATTATTCTTAAAATATTGTTAGCTTTGAAATCTTCACAAGTTGGCACTCTGAACTGCTGTTGTCAGGGCTATTTTGTTACTGTCACTTCATAGGAATAAATGCAGCATAAGATATTCAGGTAGGTCACACAATCACAGAATGGTTGAGGTTAGAAGGGACCTCTGGAGATTGTCTAGCAAGGTCACCTAGACTCAGGACCACCTCCAATCAGCTTTTGAATATCTCCAGGGAGGGAAACTACACAACCTCTCTGGACAACTTCTTCAAGTGTTTGATCACTCAGAGAGTGAAGAAGTTTTTTCTTTTGTTTAAGCAGAATTTCCTGTATTTTGGTTTGTACCCTTTACCTCCTGTCCTGTCACTGGGCACCACTGAAAAAAGCCTGGTTCTATCTTCCTTGCACCTCCCTTCAGGTATTTCTTTAGATTGGTAACACCCCACCACCACCACCACCCCCCTCTTCTCCAGGCCAAACAGTCCCAGCTCTCTCAGCCTTTCTTTATAGGAGAGATACTCCAGTCCCTTAACCATCTTAGTGGCCTTTCACTGGGCTCTCTCCTGTGTGCCCACATCTCTCTTGTACTGGGGAACCCAGAACTGGATCCAGAACTCCAGCTGTGTCTCACCAGTGCTGAGTAGAGGGGAGGGATCATCTCCCTTGATCTGCTGGAAATGCTCTGCTTACTACTGCCCAGGAGGTTGCCATCCTGCTTTGTTGCAAGGGTATGCCACTGGCTCATCGTCAAGTCACCAAGCATTAGAAAGCCCTGGTGTTGCTCCTTCCAGACCTGCCCAGAACTTCAGTAAAATCTGTAGGAGATTGATCCTGCAATGGTTCCCACAAAGTCCTATATATCCTGAGACAAGACTGTGGAATGTAATTCGTAAATATTCAAAAAGGAAGCAGCTGATGCACAAATCCTGTACTGCCCCTACAGTTAGTTTCATTCCCAGTGCATGCATGATAAATAAGGCAATAATTTGCTATGAAAAAGTGATCCTTTACCTAACCCTATGACGCAGAATAAATATAAAGTATTAGTTTATATACTATAGGTACATATCATTTTCATGTAACGTTGCAAGGTTTTCTTCCCCTAATTAACTTAATATTGCTTTCATATCTGGCCATCTAAAATTACATTCCCTTAGAGAAAAGTGAGGCAGGTACTGGTGAAATCTGTACGTGCTTAAAAATACACAGCAACACACACAAACACACGTGAGCATTGGTCCCTTTCCCAAAGCATATTTGTAGACAGAGGTTTTTCCATCTATGAAGTTAGAAAAAGCAAGTAGATGTTTTGCCCAAATTTAAAAGTAGGTGTCTTTCTGTAAATATATACACTTGAAAGTGTATAGATGCAGAGGACTTATTTTATTTTACAGATTTATGAAAATCTGAAATAATCAGAGGATTTGTTGTTAACCTATTGGCGTACTTTTTCCTAACGTAATGATGCATAACTGTATCTATGAACTGGCACAACTATTAAGAAAGTAAATGGCAAATTCCATTTTCTAGTGTAAAAGTCTGTAAAATTAATGAATTAGACATATTATGGAGAACTCACTTTTAAATGCATGGATTGAACCACTGATTATCTAACATCATGAAACAGTCATGGGTTCACAAGAAAGGAAATAAAAAATTAATTTGTGTACCATAATAGACATAAACTACATATAAAGCTATGCTCTAATTTCATTTTTCCATTTGAGATGCAGCCTGTAACCTATATTTAATTAAAATTCTGTGTTGACCAGTAAAATGGAATTACTAGAGCACAAACCCTAAGCCCCCTACACCCCCACAAAGTATGGCAGATAAGGTTAGTGGAGTGTAGTTTACTACAGAGCTTCTGTTAGAAGAGTCTTCTGCTACATTTGCTTTCAGGAGCACTGTGATTATTTTTCATTACATTAAATAGTGGCATGAATGCCATTTTTCACTATTGAAATGAAAGATTGCAGGACAGAAATACTTCAGTGCTTCATAAAATAGGAAGCTAAGCATTTGCCAAATTAGTGGTGAGGGTATTACAGTTTCTCTTTTTCGTTTCACTGTGCCCAGTGATGATCATTAGGCATGCAAGTGAACAGTAAACATTTATAAAAGAGAATTATTATAAAACACTTGTGAAGGAGATTACTGTTGGCCACCATGATCTGAATTGGGAAAGGAGGTATAAATTATAACAATCTCTGATATTCATTTGGTAGCACTAGCCTGCTAGTTCATGCATAATTTCTGCAACCAACAGTTTCATGGTTACTATGCTATACAGGAAGCCTTCATTTTCATGAGATCAACACTTCTGTCACCCACGTCTTTCAATTCTATTGACTCCAGAAGGATTTCTCTGTATAGAATGAAAAAACCCAATTCTATCCTTTATTTTCAGTCTTCAAGATCTAACATTACATTCTCATAGATCTCCTCCTATCATCCAGCCTATTCGGGAACATTTGTAAAATCACCATTTAAAAATAAGTAATTGTGCAGCATTTGGCAACACTGATATCACTAGTAGATGGAAAGGTGCTGGATAATCTGTATATTATGTATATATGCTCCAGCTTTCACATTTCATGCTTTATTCCTAACCAGAGAAGCAGCATCTAGTTAACACTGCAGCAGTCATCAAAAAAAAAAAAAGGTACAGCTGATGCTAAGACACTTTGCTCAGTATGCATTTGGGTAAACTTTTAAATGCAGAAGGAGCTGCATTTCTAAAAGTTAAATACCCAATGGCAATAAAAGCCCTTGTGTTTTCAAAGAAAAGAAGAAAGAAAGAAAGAAAGAAAGAAAGAAAGAAAGAAAGAAAGAAAGAAAGAAAGAAAGAAAGAAAGAAAGAAAGAAAGAAAGAAAGGAAGGAAGAAAGGAAGGAAG